>KV417520.1:73978-84177 GCA_001630335.1 Athelia psychrophila | reverse complement strand
TCAGCTCGATATTTGGGGTGCTTTCGCTCAGTCAGCACCACATTTGGGGTTCATTCGATCAGTCAGCAGGAGATTTAGGGTGGTTTGTGTTTGTAATACAGCTAGAAAACAGGGACTGGGTTTGCCAACCAATAGAATCCCCTGGGAATCATTTCCAAATTAGGAAGTCAGGATTAGTATATAAGGACTAGCTTCGTTTTCGCTTCCAAAAAAAGTTACCCCCCCACATTGTAACTCACCACTAGGTACTCCCAGTACCTATCTTCCAAAAGAAATCCCCCCTCTATTATCTTTCTCAACTTCATACATCTACCTACCCAATTGTCATTTACCTTGACTACTGGTACTACAACCCCAAATAAACGAATTTATTGACGAACCCACGACTGCTGTTCTAGTTGAACATTTGAGTGTGTGATTAAAGGTCGCTATTCGACAAATCCCTTCGTGTCAGAGAACGTTAGGATCCGTGCCAGCAAGTAAGCCTGAGCAGGAGCGTTAAGAACCCAAGAGGATTGTGTTTAGGACATCAGAGTCATCGCAAAAATACCCCTGTGCCACATTTGTGCCTGGCAATATTCCGCTTATTAAGGTCATCGTTTCAGATAGACTTGGCTTGATAAATTTCACTGTTACGTTCAGCATCAAGATTTTCCCATTCAAAGTTTCAGTTGGCATTAACTGCAACTACTAACCCCACAACCCACAACCCATCTACGAGATCGACGTTTTAGGTCACTAAATACCTGACTTTAAAGGAAGAGCTCAAACTAGGGATAGCCCGTCGATATTTGTTTGGACCGGCAACTCTAGGGATAAGTACAAAACACTTTTCCGCAACCACAACGTACAGATGTCAAACCCTATAATAACTGTCAAAACTCGGAGTAACTCTATAATAGCTGTCAGAGCGGAGGAACTCTATAATTCCTGTCAATCAATGACATGTGGTGCACTTGTGAATGCGCTGGGTCAATGATCTCCAACAAAAAGAAGTGCCAATGAATTAAGCGCCCGAAAGATCACATGACCTTAATGAAGTGCCACAGCTCGTTCTCAGGCTCAATCTTCATCATCTGTGCTGCAGCCACACCAACACTGGGGTTGGATGACAGTGCCTTACTACAAAAATTGTGATACCATCACATGGCTGATCACGTGAAACGATCGATAATATTGTGCGGCCAATCACGAGCCGAGCAATCAATATGTATGTGTGAGCTCGTTTGTTTCACCGCATCAGCTGAGTACAGATTTATCATGCCAGCTGGATATGAGTATACCTTGCCAGCTGACTACAAGTTTACCGTGCCAGCTGAGTGTGAAATTATGGGGGGTGGCCTGGTTCCCACAGTACGGCCCAATCAGCCCGTTCACGGGCTTGGGATCAAATATACCCATGCCTCTCGTGAGCAGGTATTCTTCAGGTTGCTTTATGTAGATTTCCTCTTCTATTCGCCATTGAGAAACACGGTGGAGACGTCGATAGAGCGCAAGTGCAAGTCCTCAAATGCTGTTAGGGCAAGGATAACTTGAATGGTTGTCACGCAACAGGTGGGAGCAAAGACATCAATATAGTCAAAGCCAGGGCGCTGCAAGAAGCCCTTTGCCATGATTCTACCAGATCACGAGGTAGAAAAGGGATTATAAGAAATCCCAACTCAGGACCTTATTTTCTTCTTCTTTTTTAACATCTGAGCTGACTGGAGTCACCTGCTCAAGCCTGGCACATGACCGACAAGAAAATTGCCACAAAAGTCACATGAACAGTACTCACCCGTGAGAAAATAGGGGCACCCCAAGGAACGGATGGCCACAGTCAGAGAGCTTCCATTGGAAAAACTCCGCACTAGGGTGTTTTTCCGTCAGTCAGTCTAGAAAACAGGGTTCTAGAAAATTATTCAGCATGAAACAGGGGTGTTTTTGCTCAGTAACCATCACATAGGGAGTTCCGTATCAGAAAATCCAGGAAGTTGGGGTGTTTTGAAGTCAGATGGCCTCATGAATGTGAAATTTAGGAACCTTGTGATCAGTCAGCAGGTACAATCTGAGAGCACGTGATCAGTCAGCAGGTACAATTTGGGGAAGCATGTGATCAGTTAGCACAATGTTTGGGAAAAACATCTGTACAGCCAGCGAGAAATGTGGGGTTTTGGGGAATGAAGTGCTTGAGATGCAGAAAACTGGGGATTGGGCCCAACGGCCAATCAGAGATCCTGGGAAGTGGTCCGAAAATGGAAGTCAGGATTAGTATGTAAGGACTAGCATATTTTTCGTTCAGTAGTTTCTAGCCCACCTCTAAGTCCCCCCCCTCCTTAGAACTCACCACAGGGAGTCCTTCCCTGTCTTCCTAGAAATCTCCCCTCTGTATACACTTCACCTTGAAACTACTACACAAAGAGTCAATTATTTTGATTCCTTGTTCCTGTGTGCCCAGTAAGAAGACCATTGACCAGACCACAACTGACATTCAGTTGTATTTTGACGATTGACCAAAGTCGCTAATCGACGACGATACCCTTCGAGTCAGAGAACGTTAGGATCCGTGCCAGCACAGCATTCTGAGCAGCTTGGGTCTAAGAAACAGACTAAGTGTGTGTCAAATCAAGCCTGAGCAGGAGCGTTAAGTACCCAAACGGATTGTGTTTAGGACAACAGAGTTTTTCCCGAAATACATCAGAAGCACAGTTGTGCTCCTCAAGATTTCTCCAGTGACCCCCAGCATCAAGTTATTTCCAGTCCAGTTTCCAGCCCCACAAAATTCCAGTTATTAGCGTCATAGTCTCGGATAGACTAGGCTTTATTAATATTACAGTTACCGTCACCATCAGATTATATCCATTCAAAGTAGCAGTAGGCATTACTTGCAGCTACTAGATCCATTTGTTTTCGCTTCCCCCTACGAAATCGACCTCTAAGTCACTCACTACCCGACTTTTCAGGAGGAACTCAAACTAGGGATAGCCCGTCGATATTTGTTTGGACCGGCAACTCTAGGGATTTGTGCCCAACACTCTTCCAACAACACACCGTGAGGGTAGCCTAACAAAATGCCCTTTTCAAAGTGTGGACCAAATGCTCGTTGCTTGTCCTTTTGCACATGAATATATGCGAGGCATCTCCAGACCCTGAGGTGTCCCACCTGGGGTTTTTCTTTGTACCAGAGCTCATGAGGTGTTAGCCCATTAATAGATGCTGAGGGTCGACAATTTAGGACGTGGATAAATGCTGTTGGAGATCAGTGACCCAGCGCTTTTCCTAGTTATTGATTGACAGTTATTATAGAGTTTGACAGATATATGATTGACAGTTCCATCTTATTGTTCTCACTCTTATTGTTTTATTGTTCTATTGTTCTATTGTTCTGACTTTGTTATCTTTGTTACCTATTGTTCTTATTGTCCTTATTGTCTCGGACCTTAGCTACTGTGTACGATTAGTATATAGTCCTAGGAGCGACAGGAAGTTCACCAGCTTCCTGATTTCGCTTCTAGGTGAGTTTGTATGTTTTGACTTCTAATTAATCAGCTTCCTGATTTCGCTTCTAGTTGTGTCTAACTGCCTCTGCCTATATGTCACGTCGCTGCAACGTCGTGGTTCTGTTCCTATAGCCTTTAACAAATGCTGCAAGCCTTCTGCCCAGAAGCGAGCTGGTAGGTTGGCTTGAGTGGGGGTGCTTTGATTTAATGGAGGAGGATGGGAAAGGGTTGGCATGCATCTTGCCAGCGAGACAAGGTTCGCAGATGGGATCAGGGTTTGCACTGGAATTAATTGCAAGACCTGTAGCACGATTCTGGGTGTACATCTGCTTAAGCGAAGCGAGATTTAGGTGCCCAAGTCGTCTGTGCCATAGGTTGTAGTCCATAGGGAGAGCAGAGGTTATTGAAGGCTACAGGACTTGATACGACGTTGCAAGGACAAAGGGACAATTGATGCGCAAGAGTTAGACACACTTGAAGCGAAATCAGGAAGCTAGTAAATTGGGAGATAATAAGAAACATACCTTGAAGCGAAATCAGGAAGCTAGAGAACTTCCTGTCGCTTCAAGGACTATATACTAGAATGTGTCCTATCTAACCGGAACATATGTAAGGTCCGAAACAATAGGACAATAGGTAACAGGTGACATGTGTGCAGGCAATAAGTGACACATATACAAACAATGAGATAGATAAACAATAGTCTGAGACATGTGCTGATGGC
Source organism: Athelia psychrophila (assembly GCA_001630335.1). Lineage (NCBI taxonomy): Eukaryota > Fungi > Basidiomycota > Agaricomycetes > Atheliales > Atheliaceae > Athelia > Athelia psychrophila. Next base: position 79,974 of record KV417520.1, on the reverse strand, counting down.
AACTGTCTAATACGTAAAAGTATCAAACTCTATAATAACTGTCAAAAGCCCGGAGTAACTCTATAATAGCTGTCAGAGCGGAGTAACTCTATAATCACTGTCAATCAGTTGACATGTGGCGCACTTGTGGATGCGCTGGGTCAATGATCTCCAACAGCCCCTCCTGACCCGGTGCGTCGCAAGGATGTAGATTCCTTAAGTCGCAGTGAGTCTCTTCGCAACACCCATCCCTTCTTTGAATGTAACAATTTTGACTCTGGAGAGTTCCTTGGTCATGATATTGGCGATGTTGTCAACACCAGGGATGTGCTTTGGTGTTAACGTCCCAAGTTCAATCTCGCGCCTAAGCCAGTACCATTTGCGATCCAGGTGCTTCATGCGACCATGGTGCTGCGGGTCTTTGGCTACATTGATGGCCGACTGGTTGTGAATCAGCAAAGTTGATGGGGACGTGAATGAGTAGGCAAATTCCTCCAAGAGTTGACGCATCCAGCATATCTCTTTGCCAGCATCCACAGAGGCGATGTATTCTGCTTCAGTGGTTGAATCACACACAAGGACCTGTTGCTTGGACGACCAAGACACTGCTCCAGAGCCCATAGTGACAACATATCCGCTGGTGCCGTGGCCTGCAAAGCGCACAGATGACCAGTTTGCATTGGTGAACGTTGTGAAGAGTTCAGAGTCGGATTTGGGATTGGGAGCGTAGGTGAGGATGTCGTTCTTGGGGGCTTGTAGGTAGCGCATGAGGTGTTTGACCACTTGCCAGTGCTTAGGACCAGGATTAGCATTAAAGCCTCCAAGGATGCCGACTGCGTAGGCGATGTCAGGACAAGTGCATTGTGCCAGGTACTGTAAAGAACCAACTACAGAACGATAAGGTATCTCCTGTATGTGTCCGACTTCTTCAGGTGTTGCTGGACTCATTGTCTTGTTGAGAGAGATGCTGGGATCCATGAGAGTGGAGACCAGATTGCAATCAAACATGTTGTAGCGCTTCAGGACGTCTTCGATGTAGTGTCGCTGTGAGAGTGAGATGGAGTGATTGGGGCGGTCCCTGAGTATCTCAATGCCTAGGAGCAATTTTGTATCACCCAGGTCGCAAATCTCGAAGTGTTTAGCAAATTCAACCACAAAGTCGTGATCGATAGGAGTGGAGACAGGGTTGCAATCAGCCATGTTGTAGCGCTTCAGGGTGTCCTCAATGTAGTGACGCTGTGAGAGCGAGATGGAGCGATTGGGACGATCCCTGAGTATTTCAATACCTAGGAGCAGAGTAGTTTCTCCCAGGTCACGGATTTCGAAGTGTTTCGCAAATTCAACCACAAAGTCGTCAAGGGCTTGCTTGTCTGATGAGGCAAGAGTCAAATCGTCGATGTACACAGGTATGATGATCCTGACAGCACCCCTACGATAAATGTAGATGGAGTGCTCTGATTCCAAGCGAGTGAAGCCCATTTCGACAAGCACAGCATGCAGCTTCTTGTTCCATTGACGTGAAGCTTGTTTAAGACCATAAAGCGATTTGAGCAGACGCAGAACCCACTCTGGTCCACCCTCCTCAAAGCCTTCAGGTTGCTTCATGTAGATCTCCTCGTCTAAATCGCCATTCAGGAATGCGGTGGAAACATCGATGGAGCGCAGGTGCAAGTCCTCAAATGCTTCAAGGGCAAGAATAACTCGAATGGTGGCCATGCGACAAGTGGGAGCAAAGACATCGCCATAGTCAAAGCCTGTTGGAGATCATTGACCCAGCGCATTCACAAGTGCGCCACATGTCATTGATTGACAGGAATTATAGAGTTACTCCGCTCTGACAGCTATTATAGAGTTACTCCGTGTTTTGACAGTTATTATAGGGTTTGACATCTGTACGCATTAGACAGCTGCCATCAGCACATGTCTCGGACTATTGTTCTCCCTATCTCACTGTTTGTATATGTGTTACTTATTACCTGCATACGTGGCACTTGTTATCTATTTTCCTATTGTCTCGGAGCTTACATATGTTCCGGTTAGATAGGACGCATTCTAGTATATAGTCCTTGGAGCGACAGGAAGTTCTCTAGCTTCCTGATTTCGCTTCAAGGTATGTTTCCTATTATTTCTCAAATTGATCTAGCTTCCTGATTTCGCTTCAAGTGTGTCTAACCCTTGCGCATCAATTGTCCCTTCGTCCTTGCAACATCGTATCAACAAGCACTGTTTACTTCAACGTCGCATCAAGTCCTATAGCCTACAATAAAGCCAGGACGCTGTGAGAAGCCCTGTGCAACCACTCTGCCCTTGTAGCGATCAATCAAACCATTAGAAAGGCATTTGGTTTTGAGTACCCATTTGCTCCCAATATCTTTCTTGCCTGGAGGTAGCTTGACGCGTTCGAAGACTTCTTTGCCTAGCAATGAGGCGTACTCGGAGCGCATGGCTTCAGCCCACTGTTCAGCAAAAGGCGATGCCATGGCCTGTGCGAAAGATAAGGGATCTGGCTCTGTCTTGGATGCTGCTGCAAAGGCTTGTCCTGGACCAATGTTCATTTTGTCTGCACTGCTGGTGTCTTCATCGTCTTCATCCTCATCATCATCATCTTCTTCCTCATCTTCTTCTTCCTCTTCAACCTTATCTTCTTCAACTATTTCCTCTTGCTCCTGTTCTTCTTCGCTTTTGACGTTCTCTTGTGCAGGAGCTGATGTGCCTGGTGCGCCTCCCAGATCGAGTCGAAAATCAAAATCATTTGAACTGGTAGGTTTGTTGTAGCCAAAGAGATCTTCAAACGGGTTTTCATCGACAGGGCCAGCAAGTGGGTCAGGTGAAGATGGTGGATCAGATGCTGGACTTTGCTGTCCTGATGGCTGTGATGCGTGGTGTTAAATGCGCTCACGCGTAGGAGCAGTGGGTGGAACAGTAGGAAATGTAGGTGATGGAGTGCGAAGCCATGCTGGGTTGACAGCTGGTGGAGCAGGATCAGGCGAAGGCGATGGTGCAGGGCTACAATTTTTCGGAGGTGATGCAGGTGGTGCAGATGGTGTAGGCGCTGGTGCTTTAGGTGGAGCGACTGGTGTATTCTGAGGATTTAAATCAGGAGAGTCGTCAGAGTCGTCGCTGTCTATCCCCCCCAAATCCACAGAATGCGAAGTGGATAAAGCATCAGCTTCTAAAGCGAGAGACAGGCCTTCAAAATGTTGGCCCTTGAGTCCAGGAAAATTCCTTTCATCAAAGTCCGCTCTTTCAGAGATAATAACCTTGCCAGTCTCAAGAGAGACGAATTTCCAGGCCTTGTAACCGTCAGGGTAGCCCAAGAAGATGCCCTTTTCAAAATGCGGACCAAAAGCGGTGCGCTTGTCCTTCTGCACATGAATATATGCGAGGCATCCCCAGACCCTGAGGTGTCCAACCTGTGGTTTCTCCTTGTACCAGAGCTCGTGAGGCGTCAGGCCGTTGATGGAGGCTGAGGGACGACGATTTAAGACGTGGATGAATGCTGCAAGGGCTTCTCCCCAGAAACGAGCTGGTAAATTTGCTTGAGTCAACATGGCAGTAACACCTTCGACGATTGTGCGGTTAATTCGCTCTGCAACTCCATTCTGCTGAGCGCGTTTTCGTGCGGTATGCTGCCTGGCAATACCACAGTCTGCGCAGTAAGCGTCAAATTCCTTGGAGATATACTCCCCACCCTTGTCATCTCTCAAACCAGCGATTTTAATATTGAGCTGGTTCTCTGCCCACTCTTTGTAACGCTTAAATGCAGCAAAAGCGTCGGACTTGAGCTTTAATGGTACAGCCGCTTTGAAACGAGTCTTGTCATCTGTGAAGGTGATCCAGTAGCGATGACCAGAGTGAGTGCGAGGTAGAGGGCCTTTCAAGTCGGAATGGACAAGAGCGAGAGGACGTTTCGATTTAATGGAGGAGGATGGAAAAGGGTTGGCATGCATTTTACCAGCGAGACAAGGCTCGCAGATGGGATCAGGGTTTGCACTGGAATTAATTGCAAGGCCTGTAGCACGATTCAGGGTGTACATCTGGTTAAGTGAAGCGAGATTTAGATGCCCAAGTCGTCTGTGCCATAGGTCATAGTCCATAGGGAGAGTAGAGGCGATGTGGGCGGACTCAGGGACAGGCTCAACAGAGCCGGACAGATATGCGACCTTGTTGGAGGTGATAAATGCGGTTAAATGGGTCTGGCCATCTTTAGAAAATGTGATGGAGCCTTTCTCAATGTGTGCAACAAATCCCTTGCGCTCTGTAAGCGTCAGGATGGAGAACAGATTGTTCCCAAGGTCTGGTACATGCAGGACATCACTGAAAGCGAGTTGACGAGACGGTTTTCCATTGATAACAGGATTAAATACACAAGTGCCAATTCCAGAACTGTATACCACACGCGTTCCTCCCTCTCTACTGTCTGCCAGCTCTACTGGAACGTGATGCGGACGATAGTCACGCAGCCAATGACGATGTGGTGTCATATTAGCAGTGGCTCCTGTGTCTGCATTCCAGCGATAAGCGTTTAGATCGGTTTGAGATGGTAGTGAGTTACTTGCCACTGAAGCGTCAGACGATGCAGGCAGTGTAGATGATGCTGCTGCTGCGACGTTGGCCTGCTGGGCGATGGAGGCGACTGGCTTGAACCAGGGAGGACGTGGGCCAGTGAAGTCAGGGTTGAGGAAACACCTGTCTGAAGAGTGACCAACATCTTTCTTGTGGAAAGTGCAGTAGAATGTTTTGAATGGAGGTTTCGCTTTGGTCAAGGCAGCATTGGCCTTGGCGACGTTTGCAGCGTCGTCTGTGCGCCTGCGACGTTGCACTTCTTCTGTGTGGAAGGCAGCCACAAGATCGGCTTTCTTGAGCTTGTCTGTGAGCATCAAGGTTGAAGCGAATGTTGCGAACTCGTCAGGCAGAGCGCGAATGAGCGCCATGCACTGTAGCTCAGCATCGAGATCATCGCTTTTTGCTCTGCCTCCTTGGTGCTGGAGGACGATGAGACGGACGGTTTGGTCTGTGTGCCATTGACAAGGCGCCAGAGCTTTTGCGATTGCAAGAGAGCTTTGGTGTTGACAGACCAATCGGCATAGTTGGTTTCTGTGAGCTGGGCATAGTGTGGAAGGCCAGCAAACGTCGACATGGTGATGGTAGTGTGGTGTAGGCGGTGTTGTAAGGCTGCTGCAGCGAGGGCGAACGTCTCAGGACGTAGGAATGCAAGTAACAGATGGATTGGACGATGTTTTATAGGGTGACACCCAGTAAAACTTGGAAAGATGATGCAGGGTGATGCAGAGTGATGCAGGAAAGGAAGCGTACATCCAGAGGCGTACAAGCACGAGCAGAAGCGTGGCAGGGGACCCAAAAAAAAATTGCAAAGGGTGAGCTTGCAACTTGTAGAGTGTCTAGAGCTCGGGGCTCATAACCTGTTAAAGGCTATAGGAACAGAACGACGATGTTGCAGTGACGTGACATATAGGCAGAGGCAGTTAGACACAACTAGAAGCGAAATCGGGAAGCTAATCAATTGAGAGTAAACAAACAAACATACCTAGAAGCGAAATCAGGAAGCTGGTGAACTTCCTGTCGCTCCTAGGACTATATACTAATTGTTGATCATATGTAAGGTCCGGAGTATAGCGAAGGTCCGAGACAATAGGAACAATAGGAACAAAGATAACAAGACAATAAGACGTAAAGAACAAAAGGAACAATACGATGTAAGAACAATAAGATGTCGGAACAATAAGATGTAACTGTCAATCAGGTATCTGTCAAACTCTATAATAACTGTCAAACTCTATAATAACTGTCAATCAATGACTAGTGAAAGCGCTGGGTCACTGATCTCCAACAGACAGTGTTGGCCCTTGAGTGCACAGGAAAATTCCTTTCATCAACATCTGGTCTTTCAGGACTAATGCCTTTGCAGCAGTGTCCAAGAGAGACGAACTTCCAGATCCTTGTATCTTTCAGGGTACAGGCCATGGCATCGCCTTTTGCTGAACAGTGGGCTGAAG
>KV417520.1:0-63056 GCA_001630335.1 Athelia psychrophila | reverse complement strand
GCTTACTGTGCAGACTGTGGTATTGCCAGGCAGCATACCGCACGAAAACGCGCTCAGCAGAACGGAGTTGCAGAGCGAATCAACAGGACAGTTGCAGAAGGAATCACTGCCATGTTAACTCAGGCAAACCTACCTGCTCGCTTTTGGGGAGAAGCACTTGCTGCATTTATCCACGTCTTAAATCGTCGTCCCTCAGCCTCTACAGCCTGACGCCTCATGAGCTCTGGTACAAAGAGAAACCACAGGTTGGACACCTCAGAGTCTGGGGCTGCCTCGCTTATATTCATGTGCAGAGGGACAAGCGCACCGCTTTTGGTCCGCATTTTGAAAAGGGCATCTTCTTGGGCGAACAAGAAGCTGCATGCTGTACTTGTCGAAATGGGCTTTACTCGATTGGAATCAGAGCACTCCATCTACATTTATCGTAGGGGTGCTGTCAGGATCATCATACCTGTGTACATCGACGATTTGACCCTTGCCTCATCAGACAAGCAAGCCCTTGACGACTTTGTGGTTGAATTTGCGAAACACTTTGAAATCCGTGACCTGGGAGAAACTACTCTGCTCCTGGGTATTGAGATACTCAGGGATCGTCCCAATCGCTCCATCTCGCTCTCACAGCGTCACTACATTGAGGACACCCTGAAGCGCTACAACATGGCTGATTGCAACCCTGTCTCCACTCCCATCGATCCCAGCATTCCTCTTGACAAAGACATGGGTCCAGCAACGCTTGAAGAGGTCCAATACATGCAGAACATACCCTATCGCTCTGCAGTTGGTTCTTTACAATACCTGGCTCAGTGCACTCGCCCTGACATCTCTTATGCTGTTGGCATCCTTGGACGCTTTAATGCCAATCCTGGTCCCAAGCATTGGCAAGCGGTCAAGCACCTTATGCGATACCTGCAAGGCACCAAGCACAATGTGCTCACCTACTCCCCCAATCCCAAATCCGACTCAGAAATGTTTACAACCTTCACTGATGCAAACTGGTCGTCTGTGCGCTTCAAAGGCCATGGCACCAGCGGATATGTGGTCACTATGGGATCTGGAGCAGTGTGCTGGTCGTCTAAACAGCAGGTGCTTGTATGTGATTCCACCACTGAAGCAGAGTACATTGCTGCTGTTGATGCTGGCAAGGAGATCTGCTGGTTGCGCCAGCTCTTGGAGGAATTTGGCTATTCATTTAAATCCCCATCAACTCTGCTGGTAGACAATCAGTCTGCCATTGATGTAGCCAAGAATCCGGAGCACCATGGACGTATGAAGCACTTGGATCGCAAGTGGTACTGGCTTAGGCATGAGATAGAACTTGGGACCATGACACCCAAGCACATCCCTGGAGTTGACAACATTGCCGACATCATGACCAAGGAGCTGCCTAGAGTCAAGGTTGTGACATTCAGGGAAGGAATGGGAGTAGCCATTCGATCAGTTGCACCTTAGAGGATTTTGGATCCTGAGGATGCACTGGGTCAGGAGGGGCTGTTGGAGATCAGTGACCCAGCGCTTTTCCTAGTTATTGATTGACAGTTATTATAGAGTTTGACAGATACATGATTGACAGTTACATCTTATTGTTCTCACTCTTATTGTTTTATTGTTCTATTGTTCTATTGTTCTGACTTTGTTATCTTTGTTACCTATTGTTCTTATTGTCCTTATTGTCTCGGACCTTACCTATTGTGTACGATTAGTATATAGTCCTAGGAGCGACAGGAAGTTCACCAGCTTCCTGATTTCGCTTCTAGGTGAGTTTGTATGTTTTGACTTATAATTAATTAGCTTCCTGATTTCGCTTCTAGTTGTGTCTAACTGCCTCTGCCTATACGTCACGTCACTGCAAGTCGTCGTTCTGTTCCTATAGCCTTTAACACCAACAACTCGTGTTTCCCCACGAAAGGAGTCACAGAACCCCGATCATTACATTATCTCGGTAGGACAAGAAAAGCAAATCATCACAAGCTTTAAGACCGCTTTCTCTGGCATGGTTAACATTACCACAAATCGATCACTTCAGGAAACAATTGATCTTGCATCTCAAATCACTGTTCAACTGGTTTGCTTTGTTGAGCGCGGGGGGGTACCGCCAAGGCTGATCAACAATGATGTGGCCATCGCGGTCATGGCCAAGATCGAGGAACAAGTGGGTGTATGTGGCGATCTGAGATCGTACACACGTGATGATTCTTGAGCGGTGGCGCGAGAGGGGAGGTCACACAGTGGTTAAAGGTATAAACTTCTCTCGCTTTGATTGAGGGTTGTTCGCTGCTCTACCTAGGTTTTCTATGTATCTCTTATATAGGTTATGGAATATTCCTAGTATGCGTGTGGGAATATCTAGCGGGGTGGAAGGATGAAGAATGATTTAAGTAAGGCAGCATGCGGATGTCTACTGATCTATTGATATCACAGCGGAAGTCTGGAAGTATGCACGTGCCCTGACAGTGACAGTCAGGGGCCACCGCACATTCATTACATTCGCCCTCTAGGTCCTCTGGGCAGAGGTCCTTATCCTAAGGCATGAATAGTCAGCATAAGTGCTAACACAATTAGATAGATAGTGAATGTACCAATTATTTGCTCCTCCGGAGCAGTTGCCGCGCCCTCTTGAGTGTTGCTTTGCGGTTGTCCACCACCCGGTCTTAGATTTGTATTTCTTAGCACGGGGATTGGATACAGCCAAGGCGAGAGCCTCGTCAGCAAGGGCATCTAGCTTCCTGCGCTCAGCGTAGTCAGCGTCATGTTGGCGCTTCTTCTCCTCGTAATGATCAGTCTCGATTCAGATTGTTAGGAGGTGTTTCTGGATGTTAGCCTGTTCGCGCAGCGCTGGAATTCCAGTTGCCAGTGCAGATGTGTTCGTCGGCAGCCAGCATGTCGGGTGTGATTGTGACGTTAAGCATGACAAGTTTTCGTGCAAGGGTAGGATATAGTAGACGGGGGCAAGTCCTGGTACATCTCTTATTTCTTTTGTCCTTTTTAAGGGGTCGGTTCACTTGCCGACATCCCTCCAAGTCCACATTTGCGGTTGTAGTGATACCCAGATGGGCTTATCTCTCAGTGCACGGGTTTAACCCGATCAGGAGTGTATCACATGGCCCGTAAGTGGATGACATTGTCTCCCCTATTAGGCAGTGATTTGGTGTTCGTGATTCCGTCGGCCCGGAGGAGATGGTAAGATGTTTCACTTGATGTAAGGGCATCCAGGCACGATCGCCGGACTTCCATACCAGCGAAAATAGTGCATCAGTGCCCTTTCCCTTCCATATCTAAATGTGGGACACGGCACACTCTTCTACATTGCCGAGAGTGACTATCTAACATAGCTCTCGGCCCAGGAATCTGCGATCATTGTTCGCAATGTGGATTCTCAGTAGACTAGAGTGGAATTTGTTATGTAGTCCATGGATTACCAATTCCCTTGGGAGCTCGAGCTTGAAGCTTTCATTGCCATACTTGCTAATAATTGGGTATGGGCCGATGAATTTGGGTGCTAGTTTGCGTGCCCACCCCTTGGGTAAATTAATATTGACCGTGGACAAGTATACTAGATCTCCCGTGGCAAAGGGTGAAATTTCCGTGCTTGCGGTTCGCCATTTGGGTTTGCTTGACCCGGGCCGCTATAATAGCATTATGTGCTTGTAGTATAGCATCTTTGATGCGCTGCATGAAGACCTGTACTCCCGGGAACTCAGAATCCGTGTTCCACACCATAGATGGTGGCATACAGCCATTATTTAGGACAAATGGCGCGTAGCTGGTGGTGGCGGAACTTGCAGAGTTCATTGCAAATTTGATTAGTGGTATCTTGCTCACCCAATCTCTTTGATCAGGTGCTACACATTGCCGGAGCATCTGTGTCATGGTATGATTGGCACGCTCGGTCACTCCATCACTTTGTGGATGAAACAACAACAACAACAACATTCTCAGCTCAGTTCCGGTAAGCACATGTAGTCTTTTCCAGAACATGCTCTTGAATAACATGTCCCTATCGCTGACCATGTTTTTAGGCATGCTGCGGTCAAACATGACTTCCGCAATGTCTTTAGCTCTGTATGTCTGTTTCTTCGGTATCAAGTGTACCATGGACGTTAGATGACAGATTACTACCAGTATCATGTCAAACATCCTGTTCAGGTTAGTAGACTGTGGTAGAGGTCCTACGAAGTCTAGTCCAATCGTCTCCCATGGTCTATTGGGGACCTCAAGTGGGTGCAATTTGCCGTATGGCATATGGTTTTAGAGGGCTTAGTAGTTTTTCAAGTAATGCAGCTCTCATAAAGTCCTTTCCACCACACATTATCGCGTAGGTATACTATGGTTTTCCTAGGTTCTAGATGTGCCAGTATTGAGTGGGCCTGGGACATAATTATCTCCCGGGCCCGGTGCTTGCCTATCATGATATTGTTAAAGGCTATAGGAACAGAACGACGACATTGCAGTGACGTGACGTATAGGCAGCGGCAGTTAGACACAACTAGAAGCGAAATCAGGAAGCTAATCAATTGAGAGTAAACAAACAAACATACCTAGAAGCGAAATCAGGAAGCTGGTGAACTTCCTGTCGCTCCTAGGACTATATACTAATTGTTATCTATCTAACCGGAGTATAGCGAAGGTCCGAGACAATAGGAACAATAGGAACAAAGATAACGAGACATAAGACTTAAAGAACAAAAGGAACAATAAGATGTCAGAACAATAAGATGTAACTGTCAATCAGGTATCTGTCAAACTCTATAATAACTGTCAAACTCTATAATAACTGTCAATCAATGACTAGTGAAAGCGCTGGGTCACTGATCTCCAACAGATATCTGGGATGCACAGCGCACAGCACTCTTTATCCTTGACGAACACGAGTCCTCCTCTGTACTCGAAGTTTGTATAACTAGTAGGTACGTCCACTATTAACTTGAAGAACAGATCTTCAGCGTAACATCCCATGATACTTTGCTTCACGTCTATGCACGGATCACTAGAATTAATGACATCCGCTAGGTTCATGCAGTGCGTAGCCAGGATATCATCGTTAATCAATTCGGGGTCTCTATCCACTAGCGGAGGATTCTGTGCAGGCGGGTTTATGACTCTTCACACTGCTTCGAGCACCAGAGGTTTGACTTCTGTGACAGTTTCCTTATTCAGATTGGTGTCATCTGGATTAGGCAACTCGGGATCTGTTGCTCTCGGGGATCCTTTGGGGAGCACTGCGGCCTGGTCCTCAAGTCCTTCTAACTCTTGAGATACCCAGGCTTTCTTCTTTTTGCTCGGTTCTTTAGCAGTACTGCACTTGTTTTTACGCTTAGTGGTAGGTTCTGTATAGTCCTCGCCATCTAGCGGTTTACGCACCTTGGGTGGGGGAACTGCTTCGCCATTAGCTATCTGGATAGCCCTGTCCACGCTTCGTGTATTGAGTGCGTTCAAGTGCACGAGTTCATTGGTGTACACGGGTGATGATACCATGTTCAGGATTAATACCGATGGTGAGTTTTCTTCCTCTACTGACACATATTCAGACACGGCATGTACTGTCCCCTTGGCCTCATCACTGTAGATCCTAGACAGCGAGTTGGCCAGTTGGTTCGTCTCGCCTGGGACGTGCACAATGTTATGATCAAACCCCCATTGAGTAGTTCCAGCCACTGCGCTTGACACGGCGATAATTTTGGCTGTGTCATAATCCATTCTAATCCCTTGTGGTCCGTGATTATACAGAATTTCGCACCTTGCAGGAGATGTCCAAATCGCTTCAGTGATTCAACAATAGCCAGTAATTCCTGCTCGTGTACCAGATAGTTTTGCTGCGCCGGGTTAAATTTGCCACTCCAAAACGCGATGACATTAGCAGTGAGAAAATTGTTCCCTTGGGATACTATCCCGCTGCCTCCTGTCATACACGTGTCACAGACCAAGTTGATGGTCGGCGCCTGTAGAATAATTGATCGCAGTCCGCCGAAGGTCATGCCACTTGTCAACGGTGTCCTTGACTTGTTGAAAGGCGCACACTTTGGTCGGGTTCTAGCGCCAAACATGCGTTGGCGCCGCGATTTTAGACAGGATCTGCATTGGAATTTGAATGTCTTTGCAGCCAGGCGCTAAGTACCCGACAGCACCGATGAACGACGCCATGAGTGTCTTATTGGTTGGTACTTTCCAATTATCCACTTTATCAGGGTCCATACAGATTCCCTGCTTGTCCATGAGGTGCCCGAGCACGTTCAACTGATCTTTGAAGAATTGCAGCTTCCTTTCACCTTTCAGCTAAGAAAAAATTGTGCTCGCGCAGGCGGTCAATGACCATCTTGCAATGACACATATGATCCTCCGCAGAGTCCGAGTATATCACTATGTCGTCTAAATATACGTCCGTGAAATGTCCTATAAAATCACTGAATATGTGATTCATGAGATTTTGGTATGTGGCTGACACATTACAGTCGCCGATCTGTGTTACATTGCTAACCATGGTTCCATCTAGGGAATTGAACATTGATCGGTCAACATGTGCAACAAGTATCTGAATCTGCTCGTAGGCGTCCTTGCCATCGAGGAGACTCCAGAATTTGTGTGAGACAATAGCGCGGAGAATCTGCTCTATGTCCGGTAACGGCACATACAATTTGATGGTATTTTTGTTTTGTTCATGCGTATCACATACCGCCCTGATTCTGATTGAACCGTCCTTGGTAGGTTTCTGCATAATAAACATTGGTACAGTGTTTATCCCGGACCAGCCAACCCATCTACTGCACTTGACATAGTCAGAACGGTTCTGATTCCAAGCGGGCCGGAGTCCTTCTGGGCAACGCGTGTGGCACCCGACATATCTCATGTTTGGATCTATGAGGTTTATTTCGTGGTCCAGCCCCTTGCCTCTGAGTGGTGGCAAGGGTGTTTCACTAGCCTCCTTGCAAATCGGTATGGCATACTTGTACAATTCTGTGCACATGCACTCGGTGCTGGCGGCGATGCCTGTGGTGTTGGCCTCCAGTCTCACCGTTTGCACTCCTCTGATTGGTAAACTGTCCGCCAAATTTACTACCACTTGGGTAGGATTTAGTCCAAGCAGGATCTTATGTTGAAACATGAATGGTGTTCCCAGAATTAAATCGTAAGACTCCAGATTACACATGTCAAAGACATGTTCCTCATTAATATCTTGATACACCAGGTTGGCTGTTGCCCTAGTATGTATTTTGCTACTAGAGCCAGAGCATGTGAGTTGTCGTGGTATGGCTTCTTTCAAGTCTTCCTTTTGCACTTGGAGCTGATCACAGATCGTTGTGGACATGAAGTCCGACAACGATCCTGAATCGAGCCGCGCTCTGCAACTCTGGCCGTTGATCAATACCACTACTTTGATTGGTTGCAGGCACATTTGATTGAAGCCTTTCAGGTGCATTGCTGTACGCTCTAAGAAGGGGATCCCCTTGGGCTCTGCTGGAGGATCACATTTCGATTTGTGTTGCACATTTGACGGTCCTGCAGTGTTACACTTTAGCTGGTAATTTACTTCCTCCAGTACGTCTAGCGCCCAAGGTATGTCTTCCTTGAAGCTGTCTTCCAGTGACGGAGCATCTGATAGGTCTGATTTGGTATCTGAGTCAGACCAGTCTGAATCAGAGTCTGATTCTGTGTCCATGTGTCCGAGTCATTGTCGGCCGCAGATTGAGTTGCCACCAGGTCTGGTGCTTTCTTACTCCAGTAATCCGCTAATCCCTCGTAGAATTCTGTTTTCCCTCTGATCAGGTGAGCGATCAGATTGAATTCCGGATCTGTGAGCTGACTCTTGTAGAGAGTATGGTCCTGCCCGTCATGTCTATCTTGTATGAGGTAAGAGTCGAAGCCACCGTATTCCACGATATTGAATCACGTGGTGGCAAACACTCCATCTTCCGATTCCTTGAGTTCATCCCAAGGAAATGGTAGGGACTGTGTTATAGTGGTGAGTACAATCTCCCACAGCGCATCCCTTTCTACTAATCTCACACTGCAGGTTTGCGGATCCACAAATTCCTAGACTTGCTCGAATGGTAACATCCCGAACAGTCCCAACTTTGTGCCTTCATCCAGTGTGGCAAGTCTTATTTCCGCGGGGCTCATCATCCCGAGTCCCATCACGTGCAACCCGGCAGGTGGTCACTTCTGAGTGGACTGCGGGCAATCTCTAGCCAAGTGCTGCGTGGACTCGCAGAGGAAGCATTTGCCTTCATCTCGGAGTCTCTTTTTGCGGTCTTGGTCATTTTTAGAGTCCTGCTCAGGTATGTATGCGGGCTTCTGATTATTATTATCATGGCCACGAGGTACATGCAGAGGTCTTGAAGATCCAGAGTTAGTGCCGCCACCACGTGGTGGGCGCACCTGCGATCTCCCAGAGCCGCCGGGGGTGTTCCCTGAAGGTCTCTGTGATCTCCTGCCCTCATGGTTCCGGGCCGTACCCTGAGTTACTCTAGGTACTTCCTTCGGCTTACACTCAGCATCTCAAGTGATCTCCATTCCTTCTTCGATGGCCAAGGCCTTTGCCTCAAGCTTGACGAGTGGCGTCGAGTCTACTTGGTACCTGTTGCTTGCCAGAGCAGCGCGTATTGACGGCACAGCTCTCTTGAAGAATGCGCGGTGTCATGCTGTGAAATGGTTTCACACCAAATTCAGGCAGAAAACAAGATTTGCATTTCAACACATGTAAGTCCTGCACTACTTTGCACTACTTTGACTCGGAAATTGCACGTTCGATTGAGAGAAATAAATTGTTTGCTATTATTCAAAGGCACACCTACAACACCACCTCCAGACAAGCCAGAAATATGGTTTCGACACTTCACAAGGGACGACATCCAACCATCGGAACCGACATCCATTCTCCGGCGAAGACCAACCTTGACGACACCTATCACCACCGATACAAAAGAAGCACAATAAGAACGCCACAGGGGAGCTAACAAGAAGCATGTCAAAAATGCGGAATGCCAGCATGGTCCCCTAAGCTAACTATATTTGGAAATAGTTGCCCAAGCCCCAGCTGATATAAAGATAGGACTGTAAAAGTGTCCCACACTACCAGTAATAATGACTCCAAGGTCCGACACTAGCTTCCATTATGCTTCTCACGCCACCAGATGTTCGACAATATTTCTACCGAAGAGTTTCACTGACCACTTGACCACCAACCAGCTCCTGTCTTCCAAAATCAAGGTTACCAGATGTTCCAGTGAAATGCCATTTGCCCTACAAGTTCCCCTTGCAGAAGCCTAAAAACCAGATTATATTGAACAAATCATCAAATTGCCCCACTACGAACACGTAATTACTTGGAGGTCGTCGGTTCAATCCTGGTTCAACAACTACATTTTTCTTCAGGACTTTTAAAAATAGCTGACAAGGTGTCACCACCCACATGGCAAAATTTTGCCAAAGAAAATACTAAAAGTCACAAGATCAAATCCTGCACGTGACCAATGTTTAAAGAGCCACATAGATCACATGAACGGTACCCACCCGTGAGAAAGTCACATGGTTACACTTTGACAAGATCAGTAAGCACAACAAATAGGGTACAGTGGATCAATCAGCGTAAAACTAGGGTGCTTTCGCTCAGTCAGCACTATTTGGGGTGTTTTGAATCAGTCAGCATGACATTTGGGGACTTTTCACTCAGTCAGCCTCAGTCAGCCATGACATTTGGGGAGTTTAGGATCAGTCAGCACAACATTTTTGGGGACCTTTTGCTCAGTCAGCCTCAGTCAGCAGTAGGAATTGGGGTCCATTGTCTCAGTCAGCAAGAAATTTGGGGTATGTAGTGTTTGTAATACAGATAGATAGTAGGGATTGGGTTAGCAACCAATCAGAGACCCTGGGAATTAGTCCCAAAAAGGACATCAGAATTAGTATATAAGGACTAGCTAAGTAGGAGTTTATGTATATGTATGTATTGAGCTTCTAGTTTCCCCCTCGCTTACCACTACACATCACCACAGGTACTTCTTACCTAAGTATCTACCAGTTACTATACAAGTGTCAACTGCATTGACTACTTGTCTTGAAATATACAAATTTTTGACCAACCACAGCTGTGTGCTTAAGTTAAACCTTGCAACGAGTGACTTAGAGTCACTAAATCGACAATTCCATTGTGTTAAAGAGAATGTTAGATCTGTGCCAGCATAAGCATTCTGAGCAGCTTAAGTCTACGAGACAGACTAAGTGTGTGTCAAATCAAGCCTGTCAGGAGCGTTAAGAACCCTTTCGAATAGTGTTTAGGACATCAAGTACTTCCACGAGGATACAGCATTTTTCAGCATCTTTGCTTCGTTAAAATTCCGCTCATCAGAGTCGTAGTCTCAGACAGACTAGGCTTTCTAAATATTACAGTTACTTTCAGCATCAGACTTTTTCCATTCAAGGTAGCAGTTGGTTTCACTTGCAGTTACTAACCTACAACCCCATTTAGGCAATTCTACGAAATCGATGTTTAGGTCACTAAATAACCGACTTTCAGGAAGAACTCAAACTAGGGATAGCCCGTCGATTATCCCGCTGAGCGCTTCTGAACCTCGCAGAAAACAAGTACTCATATAGTCCTATGAAATAATCCTCTAGTTCGGGTCTAAGACCAAGATTGCAGATCTCCTGTTCATAGTACCAGTACACACGATCACTGGAGAACTTGCCGCAGGCTTGTAGACATTGGTACATATCTAGTAATCCTGTGGCTGTCCATTCTTGGATCTCACAGACCCACTTGTTGAATACCGACACTTGGATTTCTCCCTTGTATATCGTTGGAGGTGCGACTTTTAAAAAGGCTTGTTGATATTTCAACTTCTCAAGTAAGTTCTTTCTTTTCTGGCGCGATCATTTCTTACAGTTCTTCTCGGTAGAAGCATCTTGCAAGTCATCCGACTCAGGTGCTCAATTGAACGGGTTCCGATCAGGGCCAGAGTCCTTATCTGAATCGCTGCTTGATGAGGTCGAGCTGGGTGAGCTGTAGCCTCTTGGGGGTCTCGGTGGCAACGGTGGTCTACCAGAGCCGCCACGGCCATGTATCACGCAGTGAATCGAACTACCAAACAGCATCCATTCACGCGCGGCAGGTTGCGAAGATAATGTGGGCCTGTGAAAAGAGACGTGAGTTTGTTTCTTCGCGGAGGTTACGGAGCTTGCCAGAAACAGATGGTCACGAGCCTAGGGCCAAACATTTGCTCAGCGAAATAGGGTTGACCACTACGGTTGTGAGAAAGTGGCTGTGCTGCACATGCCACATCTGGCCACTGCCGCGAGAAGAGGCTCTAACAATTGATATACTATCGTTGACATAGTGTTTCAAAATCCGCAAAGATATTTTCATAGCTACACAAGTACTCCATATTTTCTCTCGATTCTTTCGTTTTTGGATAGCATAGGATATGCTCTATACGAGGAATTTTTGAGCAGGAGGAATTTCAACTTGGTTGCGGTGTTGGAACAAAGCCGCTGAAGTGAATGCCAAAATCATAGTGTTTCAAAAGATTGTCACATATTAGTCACAGCGGCGCCCCACATAGAACCATGCATCGACTAGACGTCAGAGCTAATGATAATCACATTTTGTCATGTTTGCACAGTCTCCAGCTTTCAATTTTTATTGTGAACAACATCTCATCCCACCATTATCGGACATGGTCATATAGTTAAATAAACATCTTCTGCATGTATTCCCGGCTCAATGAGGCAAAAAAACCATGGGACAGAGTTTCTGAGGCCGAATGATGCCAACATTTGTGATTTGGCAAAGATTGCGACCACAAATGATTTTATACTGCAGCATCTGCTGGCCCCTTTGCCCTAAATAAAATTGGAGGACGACCAGAAAGCATGCAATAAAACTACCCCAAAGTTAGCTGAACGATAGGTGGTCGGAGTGGCCAGCGAAAAATCATTTTGAAACTCTATGACACTTTGAAAGCCAATGTCACTGATAGTGCACCATGTATTTACACTATTTCTGTTGCAATAAATTACACAAATTTGTCTACTCTAATATATGATCCATTCTTTGCTTTTTACTGGCATGAATATCTGACTGTGATGATGAAACTGTGTCTGATCTCCTTCTTGTCAAGTGCAAATCAGTCAAATCAAACCCGTCACTGTCTGGAATGTTGTTCTGCCTTCGCCAACCAGCTGTGGTCTGTTCTGGAATGCCAAAGGACCTTTCTTCTTCTTTGGTAACAAACATCTGTACAAGTAACTGCCCTGGGATTTTGGGCGCGGTGGAACCAATCAAATGTTCACTGGCCAAGTGATAGAGTGTGTTGTACTTCCAAATTGTCTGTGCATCCCCAGAAATGGCTTTGGGACAGATAGGACAGTGCATGGGAACATTAGTGCATGGAGCATACTGTCTAAATTTTTCCCTTTATTAAAGAAAAATGTGACAGGCTCGAGCACAGCATGCTTTAAAGCAGACATATCTTGATCTAATATATGCTGTGCACACATGGAAGATGGGTCGGGGCAAGAGGGATGAAGAGGTTATCAAAATCAGCAGTGTTTGCCCTTAATTCCCTGCCCTTAATTAAGCCCTTAACCCTCAATTAAGCCTTAGAGACTGCTCGAGCTCGAATTAAGGCCTTAAGGCTTATTGCAATTTTGATATGTAATGATAGAGCCCGAAAATGAAATATTTTGTTTGAGCTCAGTCGCTTCAACGTCCGTATCCGAGCCGAGTCATGTCAGTTGTGTCTCCCATTGCTCTCGAGCTCCCTAATCTACAAAATGCAATCCTACGAGGATGAAGATCAAGGCTCCGATCAGGATGAGTACGAAGGTGCAACAAAGTCTCTACGTACAGCCCAATCATGTCGCTGAGCATTGTCATTTAGAGAGTCAGTTCAATAACGGCAGGGGCCTCGCCATAGCTCTATCTTTTCTTGCTCTCCCTCCCCCCCCAAAGGCCAGTACCAAACGCAGGGCAAATCCCAAGGCGATCATCGAAAACCACCTATTCTACATCCACGAAAATGAGTCCCTGACCAACCTACTTGACAAAGCGATCAACTCCATCAGCAGTCAAGGACAACCACTGCTTTACGGAATTGGCAACCACACTGGGAGCCTGTCCCCGAACAACTTCACAGTCAAATACACCATCACCCGCACAGAATACAAGGACATCTCGATCGAAAGCTTGCAAGATCATAGCACACTTATAGATACCATCAAAGAACTCAGCCGTCCCACAGGAGGCTTCAAGCTCATCATCACCGAGTTCAAGGTATGTAAACCCACTAAAACCCTTGAAGCCCCTAATTACAGCATAACCAGGAACCGACTGATGGTGATGAAGATGAGATCAAGGAAAATCTTGATGCCGAGCGCGCACAGAAGAAAAAGGTGTGTATGCATGTATTTGATGCCCGACAGTGCGGACAACTGACTCATATGAAGCAGAATCCAGATCCGACACCAGAAGAAGAACTTCAGAATGAAACTATAGCTCTTTTGCAGTGAATGTATGCATGTGAAGATCGGTCATGCAAGAACCTTCTCTGCTACCCTATGCCTCCTGACGGAAAACATCTACCCATGCATCACATGAACATCAATACTTGGGCTGCTGGCATAGTGCGTGAGAAGTTCCTAGCTTTTAGCGATCATTAGCTCATGAATCACGATCTGGTTAGGTTTCCAAGGAGCCCGAAATTGACTCTGAAACCCCTCCGAACACTAAGCATTTTGATGTCACCCACAATGATCCCACAGATCTCAGCCTTCTCTCGCGCCGCCGCCAACTCTCCAACCAGTCTAACCAGGCTTCGTCTTCCCCAAATGTTGTAATCAACAACGACTTCAAAGATCTGGCGG
Source organism: Athelia psychrophila (assembly GCA_001630335.1). NCBI lineage: Eukaryota > Fungi > Basidiomycota > Agaricomycetes > Atheliales > Atheliaceae > Athelia > Athelia psychrophila. The sequence continues at coordinate 49,205 of KV417520.1, read as the reverse complement.
CAATGATTGGCATGCCTTCTGCACCCCGATCTCTGACAAAGGGCGCTGCCTCCCATTGAATCCGCCCCACTCAAGTTCCCAAAATTTCCCTGAATGAATTCTGCCATCGGTTTCAGCTTACGGCACCCATACTAGAGAAACTGCAAGTGATGAAAGTTACGGGCCCCCATGCTCTTCGCTTTGTGACAGACACCCATCTTGTGGAGCTCGGGAAAATGGAAATTGGGGAGATTGCTGATGTATGAGATGCTGAGGAACGATGGGCTTTTGGGACTGGAAAGGAGTGAACACTTTTTTGGGCATGGTACCTTACATCATAACACAAGTCAATACAAACTGTACATAATGACATGACCATTCAAACCATACATAATACGACAAACCAGTCCAAACTAAACCATATAGCCTGCATGAGAAAAGAACCCCCATGACATCTTGGCAGTGATGATGTCACATGCTCTGTAAAGCTCGTAGTAGAGACCTCTCGGGCCAAAAAAGCCTAGCCCATGTTGGCGAAGGTGGACTTTGATGGCAGAAAATGCTTGCTCAATTGGATTGTAGTCGGGGGAATATGGGGGAAGATATTCGAGCCGGCAACCTGCTGGGTCATTAGTGTAATACCTGTGAAACTAGAGTAGAAACACATACCATGACTACGGACAAGCTCCTTGATATCATCGGAGTGATGGATGCGAGCATTGTCCAGCACTAGTACACTCCGAGGACCAGGGTATGGAATGGAAATAGGAAGCTAGTGTGGCTGAGTGCGTGCAAGAGAAAAAGGTAGAGTAAGGCTTACCACATCATCCCTAAGATACTTGAAAAATGTATCATGTGTAAATGACCATTCAACCACTTTTGCAGCCACAATGCCCTCATCCAATGCCAATGCCGCCACCATTGAAAATCTCCGCTTGCATACAAATGGGGCTCGGATTTGAACCCGGATACCCACACGAGATTGACCCCAAAGCCGAGCATAGGTCCGATCATCCTTCGAGACTTCATCCAGGCAGAGAAGATAATAGGCAGGGTATTGTGAGATTCGTCGGACAAAATCTGCCCGTAAGACTGGACTGCGTTCAGCAGCAAGCTTTTGAGCATGCTTCACACTAAGCCCAGCTCGGGAAAGAGTGTTGTGGATGGTGGTGAGTGAGACACCGAGAAGCCTGTCGTTCCGCAGATGCTTGCTGTATTCATCCAGGAACATGGAAGGTTTATGCCGAGAGAGTGTCAAGAGATACCGGGCATCGGCAATAGCTAGTAGATGTGGCCTACCCCTGCCAATAGCTTGCTTCTTAGCCACACTGCCAGTCTCACGATGGCGTTTTTGAGCACGATAGAATGTTGGGACGGATAGCTGAGTGATGTCGCAAATTTCAGACACTGGGTAGCCTTTGGTCTTCATGCGAAGGGCGGCTTGTTTGAGATCATCGCTTATTTTGCGATTTGGCATGATGGTGGATGGGAAAGCTTAAGTTCGCAATACAGTCCTAGTAGATCGTGCAATAAATGTAAAAATTTCAATTTACAAGAAATTTAAGTCATACAAGTTACTGTAGGTTCATGGGGTAAATTCCTCATCGGACAGTGTCTCTATAGTACCATCATCCAGCCTCTCTTCCTCCTCAAGATCAGCTAGAGTCTTCATGAGTACTGCTTCATCATCAGTCACAGCCCAAGGGTGTTCAGAGAGCGGTTTCTTGAACCGTTGCCGAAAAGAATTGTGAGAGGAGTCAATTTCCACTGGAATGAGTACAGCAAGTGACATAGTAGTTGCTAGGCAGCACAGTTTTTTTGCATTGATTAGCGAAGGTAAAAGTTCTCACATTCTCCAGATCTTTGAGAAATCACATGATCTGATGCCCTAAGCCTTAGTTAAGCCTTAACAATTTGGCCGCCATACTCTAAGCCTTAACATGAGACTTAATTAAGGGCTTAGATAAATTAAGCCTTAGCCCTTAAGTGAACACTGAAAATCAGTGCTACATTCGCGATAACAGACACAGGGGGCATTGAACGATTTGTGGTTGCAAAACAGCCGAGGAACAATAGGAGACACAGAAACCGTATTCTGGTGGATTTTGGCTTCAAAACTTTGGACAGTCATGCAGTCTGTTTTTACTATAATCAAGCCACAAACAAAGCATAGAACAAAGGTAATGTTTCCGGCCAAAACATGACAGATTCTGGCCCAAACGTCCAAATGATTTGTCTCCAAATGGCTCTGAATTTTTTCTGCTATGTTTGTGGCTTGATCATATGAAAAAAATCACTGATGATTATCAAATTTTCAGTGGCCAAAATTCTTCAAATAATGATTTCCATGTATCGCAATGTTTCTCGGTTATTTTCTGATAAGAAATTGGCCAATGCCCCCTGTGAGAGCCAACAAGTGTGCACGGCACAGCCACTTTCTCATGACCGTAGTGGTCAACCCTATTTCACGGAGCGCTCCAACATTAGCCCCTTGGTGAGATGTATGGTCAGCCCCTCGTACTAGCACCATGATATATTTTGACCGTTGACCACCTTTTGACCCTTTCATTGTGCATGCTCAGTTCTCTGCCCAGTCCCTTTGAGGTTTTTTGCGAATTTTCTTCAAGTATATAGGGAGACTTCTATCTACTTAGAATTTTTCCAAGGGGCCCGAGAGAGCAACCCGGGACAATATAACAATGAATGTTGTGAATCACACGACCTAACACTATTCATAAGATATGTTCGTAGTTCACCGATGAAGGTCGGTGAGACCTGGAACACATATTAGGGATACAGTTTGAGTGTTTAGAGATGATCCAGGTGTGTGTGTAGAATGGTTTGTGCTGCAATGGAGAGGAAGTGACATCCCGCCACATTTCAGTCAAAAGGTGGTCAACCCCCTCAGTTCCAGTGCCTTACCACATATACATATCCTATGATACCATTATACAGCCGATCACGTGAAATGAACGATAATATTGTGCCACTGATCACGAGCTGAGCAATCAATGCATATGTGTGGGCTCGTTTGTTTCACCAAAAAGGTGATGTATGCAAACAGTAGAATAAAAATGGTTCTGCAAAAGACCGAGGCGATAGGATGATACATAGGACTATAGAAAATAGATCAAGTGAAAACGGTCAAAAGGTGTCACCATGCTAGTAGCTCTCTCCAAAGGGTAGGCAACAACAGCTTCTGACATATGAGGGGGGTCCTCAAGACCTCAATCCGAAAATCCAACCTCTAAAATTATTCACCTAAGTCATATTTGGAGATACTTTTGAGTTAAATTAGGAAGAATTTCACTGTAAATTTGTGGTGTCCAGTCAGTTTGAGCTAAACAGGATGATCTGCCTGCCTCTTGCTCAACATTTGTAGCCTTCAAGCATAAACAGCAATTTTACTTCCATTATGTGGTGATACAAAATTCTCCTTGAAGATATTCTCAACCCACTATTATTGTGTTCTTCTCTGTTACTTTCATGTGGAAGTTATGTATCATCCCCAGACCCTGAGGTGTTCAACCTAGCCACACAGCCAATGATGATGTGGTGTCATATTTTGTTTGTGTTCTATAAATAAGTGTTGAGAATGGTGGAAGATGGTAGAGAGAGACTTGCCACTGAAGTATCAGATGATGCAGGCAGTGTAGATGATGCTGCTGTTGTGACATTAGCTTGCTGGGCGATGGGAGTGGCTGGTTTGAACAAAGGGGATGTGGACCAGTGAAGTCAGGGTTGAGGAATCACCTTTCTGACGAGTGACCAATGTCTTTCTTGTGGAAAGTGCAGTACAGTGTACTGACACATATTTTCACACGTGATTGGGTTTCTCTTCATCACACCAGCCTCAACACATTTGAATGAAAATTTAGTACATAGAAACCTATTCAAGTGTCTTATTATCTGTCTACACATTTTTTCGAAATTATTAGGACATGAGTTGATAGAGTTAGAGCAGTCGCAGCGCAGACAGTCATTTCACGATGAAAACGGGAACTTTGCACACCATGGGAATTAGTCTTCATCTCCATCCTCATTGTCTGAAGACGACATTCCCTCTTCATCGCTTTGATCAAACCCAACAATAGGACCATCCGCTGTGTGCTTGGGCTTCTTGGGCCTTGTAGGCTTCTTTGGGAGGTCCTTTGCGCGGCATCTGTCAGCCTTGAGATCTCCTCAATTGATTGCTTCACAGACTTTTTGGCTCATCTGGCCACTTTCCTACCCTCCTTTTCGTCTAGCTTCTGCTGCTTCTCAGTCTCCTTGTCCCTTACTGCCTGGATAAAGCCAGCCTCGGTCAAATGCCTCCCCATGCCCTTTGGTAGAAGTTTGGTACAGTCATCATTCTTCTTGTTCTCCTTTGCCTTCATTGACTTGTTTTGCTTCTGCAGGATGCAGTGCTGGATGATCAATTGAGCATCACAATGCTCACCCATGAGTTCATGAGCTGTGATCACTCGCTGAGCACAAGCAAGTGGCTCTGTGAGTTTCTGATTTCAATTTTGCAGCTGGTTATTGGACTGATACCTAGATGAGGGCGGTGTTGCTAGGAGATTCCAATCAGGTGGAGGGAGTGGGGGTGGGGATTCCAGTATCGGGGAGGGGATGCGGTGAGATGAGGTCATAAGATTATTGAATAAGCTACAGCACCTGCAATAAAATACCCAAGGCTATGAATGTTGCAGATTCAGACTCGTCTCTGAATTCCACTCCTGGTTATATAGCCCGGGAATATTGCTTGACATTTCAATTTAAGCCACATCACAAAGTTAAAGATTATGTTGTACCATCTGAAATAAAATAGCTATCATGTTCTAGGGGCTGCCATCACAATCCTGTCAAAATTCTGCTTCCGGTGATATATGACATGTCTGTGGCCACACATGTTCTGTAAATGCTAGGGTTATTTTTACGGAGGAAGTTTCGCCACCAGAAGAATGTGTTGTACCACCTGGGGTGAAATAGCTGTGGCAAAACTAGGACTGCCATCACATTCTCCTCAAAATGCTGCTTCTAGTGGTATATAATTTTTTAGGGGTGGTGCAGTTTTCAATATCTAGGGTTAGGGTTACAGCGGAAATCTAGCTAAGAGAAGAATGTGATGTACCACCTGAAATAAAATAGCTATGGCAAAGCTGGGACTACTATCACATTCTCCTCAAAATACTGCTTCTAGTGATATATAATTTGTTAGGGGCGGTGCATTTTTCCATATCTAGGGTTATGGTTATGGAGGAAATTTAGCCAAGAGAATAGGAATGTGTTGTACCACCTAAAATAAAATAGCTGTAGTTACACTGGGACTGCCATCACATTCTGCTCAAAATTCTGTTTCTAGTGATATATAATTTGTTAGGGTGGGCGCAGTTTTCAATAATTAGAGTGAGGGTTATTACTTCACAATCCCGGTCCAGGTCCAGGTGTCAATACCCAGGTGCCGGTCTCAAAGTCCAGGTCCAGGTCTAGGTCTCAATATCCCGGTCTAGGTGCAGGCCACCAAGCTCCTGCTACCAGCCAGCCATAAATATGTATAGACTTCCAAAGCCCCTGCTACCTGCCAACCTGCTAAAGTCTACTTCCTACATGTTATATACAGCACCCCATGCATGCTCAGATGCCACCCTAAAGTGCATCAGAAACCCCTGCTGCCAGCCAGCCAGGCAAAAAAAAAATCTCAGGAGGGCCCCAGCCACCTCCCCCCCCTAGACCCAGCCATCATCCTGGATCTGGGCCTGCCGGACCTGGCACCCAGGTTTCAATTTCACCAATGTGCAACTTCAAAGCTCTCAAGACCGCGAAATATTGGGCTAGTACTACCACCCGACCCAGTGTCCCTCGCTGTGCAGATATTGACTTGCCACCTATCCAGACATGCAGCTGCAAGACACCGAGCTCACCCTGCTCATGCCAATCAACCTGTTGGATGTCATGGCTGTCACCGAGGGCAATATGCCGCGCGTACTGGAAGATTCCGAGTTGTCAGTAGCTGAACAGCTCACGCCACACCACACAACCCGAGAATCGACGAAAGCACTGACTGCTGTGGATACTGAGTCTGTGCTGCTGCCCCCTGTGCAGCCGCCTCCCCTTCCCTCAACAGACAAAATGGTGCGGAGTATGGTGGGGCAGACGTCAGCATCTTTCTGCAAACTGACAGAACCTCAGAAGGCTTCCAAGAAGAAGGCTGTCAAATGTGACTGCCTGCCTGGAGTCCTCAATCCAGGAAGGCACCACACTCATGGCTCTGGTCAACACCCTCACCTCGAAGCTCGACAAACTGGAGATCTGGACAGGGGGTGATGAGGAAAGGGAGCTCAGTGTCCAAAGGATGGAATTCATGCTGGAGGATTCGGGAAAGAAGGCCACGTCAAAGGAGCTTCTGACGGAAGAGTGAATGACGGTGCTGGATGAGCGCATCATGGAGAGCCAGCAATGGGCCTCACATGGGGTCACCAAGCTCACTGGAGCCGTCAACGAGGGTTGAGAGCTGGCAAACACCGCCATCATGGCATCTGCCACAGCACACAGTGACCTTGCAGCCATGAACACTGTGCTCAATGCCGGCCTCCAAGAGGTGTGCACACGAGACCCACACCTTTACTTCACTGCTCACAAGTTGGTTGTGTGGGCTATGGGTGTGGAATGGCCGACAGGCTTGTGCCAGATATTGATAGCTATCGTAACGACCACACCATATGAGCTATTGGTGAATGGGTTGGTATAGCTACTCTGCCGAAATATTTTTCGGATATGTGATAGCCTGGCAATAGCTATCATTGAGTATATAGCATAGCTATAGATACATAACCCTCACATGAGCTAGCAGCGAGCTTGTAGTATAGCTACTGGGCAGATTTCTTTTGGGATATGCGACCACCTGGCAATAGTTATCACTGAGTATATAGCATAGCTATGCATACATAACCCTTGTATGAGCTAGCTGCAAAAGTGTGGGGTAGCTACTGGGCGGATTTTTTTTTAGGATATGCAACCAGCTGGGGGTAGCTATCATTGAAAATATGACATAGCTACAGATACGTAACCCTCATATGAGCTATCAGGAATTTTATCATATAGCTGTGGGGAATTTTTTTGGCATGTGCGACCATCTGGTAATAGCTAGCTTCAGGTGTATCATGTGGCTATGGTCACAAAACCCTTGTACAAGCTATTGGTGAGTTTGCTGCATAGCTACTTGGCTTGAATATTTTTAGGATGTGTGACCACCTGGTAATAGCTAGCATCAGATGAATTATGCAGCTACAGGTACAGGAATGACGGTCAGAACATAGTAACTATTAACATACAAAAGTGACCAAAGTATATGAGCAGGTGACCTGCTATGCATCTATCACAGCAGCTGATACAATAATATCAGGCGGGTTGTGGCACACTCAGCATTGCAGCTGGTATGAGATACTGACAGAAGTGCATCAATGCAGCTGGCAAGAGTGCACCATTGTAGCAGGCACAAGTGCATTGTTGTAGCCAGTATTGTCATGAGTTCCCCAACACATTCATACATACAGATACAATACAGATACATTTACATACATCAAGAACATTCTACCAACAGACATTTAGATACATCGTCATGTGACCTGACTCTTGTATCATGTGGCTTGGTCCCCATGTGACTCATTAGTTATTATGCTTACGAACACCAAACAACTTCAGACTTTTACATATGCATCTCCGACTCACCGGGCCCCGCTTTGTCAAACACCTTACTACACATATTGATAAGCCTTACTCATTAGGACATATTATCTCACGACTCTTTAGTATAAGTACATAGACCTGTCAACAGAGGATCTTCAGCTTATCCTCTTTGTCTTCAGGTATAGTCTACACTTTCTACTTACAATTGCAATATTAACTTTGTCTTCAGACTTATGTTCGCTCTCGACAATGGTTGATCCCTCTCCAATGTTCTAAAGACACCACTTCTGCTTATAAGCACCACAAAGAAGCCCTTTCGGGATTACACATGTTACCTTGTAACAAGTATGATCATAAGGTTGTAGCTGGCATGGGTGTGCTGTTGTAGCTGGCACGAGTGTGTGGTTTTAGCTCCAGTGCGATTTAAATACCATCACTTCTAGTATTCCGGTTTCAAAATAGCATGGCTTCTTCCATGGTTGATTGTATAGTCATTGTGGTGAGAAGTCTTTAGCAGAAAATGTTATACAAGGAAAATTCTACACTACTACGGGACTGCATGAATACAAAGAGACAGAGTAGAGAGGCCCTCCCCACCCTGCTTCACATCATACAGCCCATTTACATTCAATGGAAATATGTGACCAGGAGCAAAAAAAAATAACTCATCTATCCACCAGCATTTTTGGCAGGACAAGTCAACAGGGAGGCTAACCCCTGCTGCCAAATCACTGAGCTGGCGAGTTTTGGTGCTGGTAGGTCTTGATGAAGAAGGAGGGAAAGAAATTTATGGTTGCTGTCGGAACAGTCAGGTTTAAAACACCAACATGTGTTTGGTGGTGTGTGTTGCCACACTGAATAATGTGATGTAAAGTTTATTATTGTAATCACGTGATTTACTTGGCACACATATGGGGGGCAGGAGGGACAAAATCATTATATTGACTGTTCTCGGGGTTCTACATACAAGTACAAAATCTACTACAGGTAATATAAATTTATTTTGCAGTGCTGTGCTGCACAACGACTGTGTGCCGCTGAAGTGAACATGGGGGCGGGCTGGCACACAGTGGGTACTGGCAGGACAGATCTAGTGGGCACGCGGTGGAGCACAAACATGGTGGCAGCAGGCGAGCGCAAGCGCGGCAGACAGGGGCCCATGTGGGTAAAAAAATGTGTGGTGAGCGTAGGCATAAAGAAATGGGTCACAGATTCAGACTCTCCTTGAAATTCCGCTTCTGGTGAGGTATAACAAAATGGGGGTACATGCATTTATATTTTTATCAGCCACCAGAATCACCTGTACCCATTGCTATGGGCCCCCAATCCAGAAACAGATTCCAGATTCAGATCTATGGAAAATTCTGCTTCTGGTGAGGTAGCATACATCCCATTCGGAGCCAACAAATATCTGTACGAAAGCCCGTGAATGCACTAATTGGGCCATACCGTGGGAACCGTGCCACCCCCAGGCACAAGCATACCAAATAAGGATGTCCCAATGTAGGGCCCACCCATATCCACTGCCAGGCCCGGGATCAATTGAGAGCCAGTGGAAATCCCATTTTACCAGCCACCTATGTCCATTTTAGGCCAGCCCCTGGGCCTGTCATCCAGCCCCGGGCACCCACCAGGCCAGCCCGGGGCCATTCCCGGGCCTGCTAGCCTGTGGTCTTAAATATGGTTCATAAATTTCCCAGACTTAGATCTAAATTCACACGGATTAACACAACTACTATTTATATTTGCAAAATCTTTTGCATATAACCAAATCAATGAGCAAAATTTGTATCATACATCCAACATATATTTTTGCTTCCAAGCAGCGACATAGGAAAGAAGAGAAGGCTGAAGGGAAGGGGGACGAGTGATATGGTGTAATTTTATAATTCTTTGTGTGTCAATCCATACTTTGGTTTGTGTGCAGATCTGATTGGGTATGGGGTTGATATAATTTTCAATTGCTGATATGGCTTGCACAATTATCAGGATATGGCCAGTAAGATCTTTGTACGACAGACTCACCCTTTTGACCAAATTCACCCTAATACTATCTCCTAATTGACCTTCAGTTGTCGACTATGCCATGTCAATGAGTGACTGTTGGATTTGTAACATGGATAACATACTTCAACAGAGTCTTTGTGATTGGATACCATTTCGCTGATGGTAGGCGCCCAAATGGTAACGGGAAGATTGAAATTTATCTCCTGAGAGACTACAGGCACAAGGAAGGGAAGGTATACTTGCTATGACCAACAAATTCCGGATATTTACCTTTTGGGCCGGGATCCATTCAGGACAGTGGTAAACCACCGCAAAGTCATTTTTGTACATAGTAATGGCAGTGAATGTTGTAGATATATATAATGTTATGATACTGACAAAAGCTGGGATTTCTGAAAGCCGTAGGTGAGATGTGACAGGGCAAATGGTGGAAATTTCCGCCACAGTGTAACAATGTCTCCACACACTTCGCACTGTACAAATTTCCTAGAGCAAATTTCTGGCTCGTATGGCAATTCATACCTCTCATTCATGAATTCTGTTGCTCAAAATAAGGCCACAGAATTTTTTGCCGCTTTTGCGGAAATGTTGCAATTTTTCAATTTGCTTAGTAGCATGCTTTAAAACATTCCCTCTAGTCCCCGTTTTCTCTCAAGCCTACCTACCACTAATAAGAACATATTAATCAAAAGAAATGAGCAGAAGAGAGAGTGTCACTCCGCTGCAAGCACTGTAATGTGTGAGATAGCAGGCCCAAAAAGGAAATATCCGGAATTTGTTGGTCATAGCTAGTAATTACAATTAGGTTTCTCAAAACACCACAATCTAAAAATACAACACTCATCTTGAAGTACTAACATTTTCACACTGCGACAAAGAAACTCTTCAATTCACCAATGGTCTTGAGTGACATCTAATCACTTTTGATGCCTTAATATTTTCTTGGTGGATGAAAAACAAGACCTTTACGAGTCCATAAATTTATTTATGGACTCGTTTCATAGTGTGGGTTTCCGCCAAACGCGCGTGCTCCACAACGCGATGTTGTCGCCCCATAAAAGGAAATTTGCCGAATTCTGATCCGAAATTCTGAAAATCCACTCATTTTGACTCACCCTCTGCATTTAATGTCGATTAAAGATGCTGTAAATTTGATTTGGGGTCCCACAATTACATCCTGCACTTTAAAATAATTTAATAGCTTCAGGGGGTGCCGTGGTATGCAGATTATTCAGTGGTTGCCACATGTGAGCGAAATTCTGTGGTTACATTGGCCCCGATGCATTAAATATAAATGTAAGTATATGGGGAGCATGATATATGTTATATATATGTTTTATGGACGGCCGAGAGGTGTATTAACAGCTGTGAGGAAGATGGGGGATTGCGCAAAGCTGAGCGGCAGAGCTCAGCCACATAATTTCCTAATATGGAAGATTCCTCGTTCTCGATTGCAAGGCCAAACACGCGGCCTCCTCATCGTCTTACCACCACAGCCGCTCCCTCCATGCTCTCTCCTCCGCCCCCGATCACCCGGAATCAAGTGGGATGGCCTTAAGGCCATCCATAGGTAAGTTTTTATATGTAATATGTATGTTTTCCCCCCGCTAACGGCTTTTTTAGAGTTGTTTCGCGTGCATGGGGATGGGTGCGCGTGCAGCACACCCATCCCCATTCACGGTTCATACACCCTCCCCGCTCCCCTCATATCCCCTTGCTGCACCCATCCACACACACTAACCCGCCCCACAGCAGTGCCACACACACACACGCACACCAGCTCCCCACTCAGGTTCGCGCCCACGCCCACGCCCGTGCACCAACTCCCCGCACCCGCGCCGGTCCCTGCGCCCCCGCACCAGCTCCCGGCGCCCTCGCCCGCACCAGCTCCAGCTCCCGCGCCAGCTCCAGCTCCCCGCCCTTGTCCAGCCTGCATGTTCACGCCCAGCCCGCATGTCCACGCCCAGCCCGCATGTCCACGCCCAGCCCGCACGTCCACGCCCAGGCCGCACGCCCACGCCCACGCCGCACGCCCACGCCCATACCTGCGCGCCAGCTCCCACTCCGGCTTCACGCCCACGCTCACGCCCGCACGCGCACACCAGCTCCCCGCCCATGTGCCCCCGCCCACGTCCGTGTACCAGCGCGCACCCTGCGCCCGCGCCCACTCCCTGCGCCCACTCCACCGTGCACGCCAGCTCCCCGCCCAGATCCACGCCCACGCTTCCACGTCCGTGCACCAGCACACACCGTGCACCCGCGCCCGCGCCCTGCACCCAGCTGCCCACACCCACACACCCACATGCCGCACGCACGCAAATGCGCGCCTGCTCCCCGCCCACGCCACATGCAAACACCTGCACCAGCTCCCCGCCCATGCACCCACATCCGTGCGCCTGCACCCGCGCCCACTCCCGGCGCCCACTCCACCTCCGCACCCGTGCCCACACCACAAACACGCGCCAGCTCTGCGCCCACGTGCCCATGTCCGTGCACCAGCGGCACTCCCTGCGCCCACTCCAGCTCCCCGCCAGTGCTCAGCCCACGCCCATACCCGCGCGCCCACCTGCATCCGCGGCTCCACTCCCGCGCCAGGTTCTGTGCCTGTTCCCTGCACCCGCACCAGCACGCCAGTTCCCTGCCGCACCAAACCCTGTAGCACATACACAGCACCTCTGTAGTAGAATTAGTACTCCAAATAAAATGATATGTTATTAACTTAGAAATATTGACCTGATTTTCTGTAAATGATTACGTGAATAAATGTGCTCGTCCGTCGCTGACGGTCGAGCGTGGGAAATTATCACGTGGTGTTACTGTCCAAACACATATTTCTCGACAGGTACTGCACCAATTGTCTCAATTATTATTGCTACATATATAACCTATGTATAGGGCTATCTGTGAATGAAATGTTGTGATGACAACACAAATACTATGGATATGGCTAGTTGTGAATGGAATTTTGTGCCACTAATGTAAAATTGATATATGTTCTAGTCAGAAAACAGCACAAATACTTAATTTTGTGTTTACAACCTTCATGTGAGTGTCCCTGGCACTGCCTGTAGTCGTATAATGTGGTCAAATATAGCATTACATATTTGAAATAAGACCATATTCTTAAAACATAAGACAATTGTGCAAAGATATTTACAGATGCTCGTCCGTCGCCGACGGTCGGGCGTGGGAATTATTTATTTGTTTTTCGAAAAATTCTGTGTTTTCAATGTTTCACTTGTAGCTTACTTGTTTCTCATCCGCTCTCCATGAAGTTTTTATATTTGGAATCACCCCAAAGAGGCGCACAAGATGCTATGTTCAAATTTACAATTCACTGATGTCAAACTGTGTGTGTCCACCAACAATGATTATTTCAACAGTGTATCATTAGTTACACATGTAATACTTGACCAATAGCAATGGAACTTGATACATGATATGTGATATAGTGTATCTATCTTAATGTACATGCATTTCACATACAAGCATTGAAATGAGTCGTCACTGATGGGCAGACGTGGGTAATGATCACATGGTGCTAATGGTCCTCGACCATTGGCAATGGTTGGACATGCACTTTACAAAATGACAGTCTGCATGTTGCACGATAATTTCAAAGGTGCTCGTCTGTCACTGACGGTTGGGTGTGGGAAATAATCATGTGGTGCTAATGGTCCTTGACCGTCGCCGACGGTCAGACATGGGCGCTTATTTTGAATAAAAGTTTGCATGTTACAATAAAGGTGCTCAACCGTCAGTAACGGTCGGACATGGGAAATAATCATGTGGTGCTAATCGTCCTCGACCGTCGCCGACTGTTGGACATGCATGTTGTACAATAATTTTAAAGGTGCTCCTCCGTGACTGACAGTCAGGCGTGGGAAATGATCATGTGGTGCTAATAGAAATAAGTTGCATCTTACAATAAAGGTGCTCATCCGTCACTGAAAGTTGGACGTGGGAAATGATCACATGGTGTTAATAGTCCTCGACCGTCGCCGACGGTCAGATATGCATTTTTTAAAATAATAGTCTGGCTGTCGCACAATAATTTTCAAGGTGCTCGACCGTCACGGTCAGATATAGGCGCTTATTTTAAATAAAAGCCTGCATGTTACACAATAAAGGTGCTTGACTGCCAGTGACGGTCAGATATGGGAAATAATCATGTGGTGCTAATGGTCCTTGACCGTCACCGACGGTTGGACATGCATGTTGTGCAATAATTTTAAAGGTGCCTGTCCGTCACTGACGGTCGGGTGTGGGAAAGTTGGTCATGGGTGGTCATTTTGAACAAAATAAAATTTTTGACTCTACCAAAAATCTGCTAAAAGTGCTCGACTGTTACTGATGGTCAGGCATGGGAAATGATCATGGGGTGCTAATAGAAATAAGTTGCATGTTACAATAAAGGTGCTCATTCATCCCCGACAGTCGGATGTGGGAAATGATCCCATGGTGCTAACAGTCCTCGGGTCAGATATGCACTTTTAAAAATAATAGTCTGGCTGTTGCACAATGATTTTTTAAAGGTGCTCGACCGTCACTGACGGTCGGGCGTGGGAAAGTCGAACATGGGCGCTTATTTCAAATAAAAGTTTGCATGTTACAATAAAGTTGCTCGACCGTCAGTGACGGTCGGGCGTGGGAAATAATCATGTGGTGCCAACAGTCCTTGACCGTCGGCGACGGTCAGACATGGGCACTTACTAATTGCACAAAAGTGAAATTACAGCAGGGACAGTGATAGAGTAGTGAGAGTGGAGGGAAGGGGTAACAGTGATAGAGTATGGCAATCAAATGAAAATAAAGGGCCAAGAGACAGCCTAAGGCCGCCACCAAGGCAAGTGCTCCAGCCCAGCCCAAGGCCGGGTTGCCTGGACCACTCTTAAAAAGCGAAAATTGGAGGTAAGGGATGAAGTGCAGTGATCAAAGGATAATTAAGAACCAAGAGACAGCCCAAGGCCGCCACCAAGGCAAGCGTTCCAGCCCAGCCCAAGGCCGGGTTGCCTGGTCAACTCTTTAAAAGCGAAATTTGGAGGGGTAGGATGGAGTGCAGTGATAAAAGGAAGATTAAGAACCAAGAGACCGGCCAAGCCAGCCACCAAGGTAAGTTTTCCAGCCCAGCCCAAGGCCGGGTTGCCTGGTCAACTCTTTAAAAGCGAAAATTGGATGGGTAGGATGGAGTGCAGTGACCAAAAAAAAGTACAAGACCACTTATAAAAAAAAAGCGAAAATGCAAAGAATGGGATAGAGTGTCTGCTCCACTCTTAAAAAGCGAAATGAAAGTGGTGGGTAGAGGGGAGGGGAATGGTCATATTGAAAAATAAAGTCCACTCTTAAAAGGCGAAAATGGAAGTGGTGGGTGGAGTAGAGGGAGACAGTCATAAAGGAAAGTCAAAGTCCACTCATAAATAAGCGAAAATAGAAGTGAAGATAGGCAAGTCAGAAATGATGGAAAATAGAGGGATTAAAAGGGGTGTGGAAGATTGAAAGACATGGAACTCACTTAAAAGTGATATAGCTCATTGTTATTACACCACCACCCATACTACCAGCTAGGAGTCAATGACTACTAAGGTAGTCAGGTGGTCAAGCAATGCCAAAAAAGCGGTCAGAGGCCAGACTATAAGAGACAACAATGGTACTCACCTGAGGCAGGGTCCTACAGGTGTAACTCCCATACCAGAAGTGAATGGCTGGCTGAGCAGTCCCTCCAGAATGCCCCCAAAGCGGTCAGAGGTGACACATTTGGTGCAAGACTGCATGTCAAAAAAAAGCGATCAGAGGGGGTAGGACATTAGAGAAAACACAGGCTCTCACTTGTGGCATGAGTCCCACATATGTTATACCCATACAAGATGCCAGTGGCTAGTAAAGCAGTGAAAGCAGAATGTCAAAAATGCGGTCAGAGGAAGCCTGATGGAAGTGGGAAGGCAAAGAATGTCTAGTTGTCATAGGCGGCTAACCCTGTACTTTCATTATGTCATTTCTTGATGGAATGATCGGAATTCAGGGGCTTTCCTCCCATATGTTTCTTGCCAAAAAGCACCCCAGCTTGAGATTGAGTATCCACTCACCCAAGGCTGTATATCCTAGTTGTAGATATATTAGATGGCTGGATATAAAATGTCTATATCTTTGTCAGTTTTGCTTCAATTGAGCTGAGTAAAGGCTTGTTTTGAAGCCACTGATCATGAGCTTCTTGGGCGCCTAATGCGACCGTCGGCGACGGTCGGGTTAGGCGCCCATAAAAGCGATCATGAGCTGCAAGGCATTAATGCTGTGCTTTATGGGATTGTCTTGGCCCCATCTATTACCCAGGGTTGGAACACTGTGGCACCCATCAAGCACATAACCAATGGCTTTCAAACAAGCCCCTACTCATCTCAATTGAATAAAAACTGCTAAAGATATTATACATCCATAAAAAAAAGAGAATTTGGATTAAAGATAAAATGCTTATATCTCTGTCAGTTTTGATTCAATTTGGCGGAGCAAAGGCATGTTTTGAAGCCACTGATTGTGTGCCGCTGGGTGCTACAGTGTTCTAACCCTTGGCAATTGATCGGGCCAAGACACTCCCATAAAGCCCAGCATTAATGCCTTGTAGCTCATGATCGCTTTTATGGGCGCCTAACCCGACCGTCGCCGACCGTCGCATTAGGCGCCCAAGAAGCACATAGTCAGTGGCTTCGAAACAAGCCTTTGCTCAGCTCAATTGAAGCAAAACTGATAGAGATACTACACATCTAGTCCAAGTATTAAAATAGCAAATATAGAGGAGGGTTGGTGATAGAGTGAGTCTTATCAGTGGACCAGGGCACCCTTGTCCATTGTCTTTGATAGGTTTGGGAGGGGGATGAAGCTGACTGGGCTTCAAGACACTCTTGTTTGAGAAATGTGCTGGCTATGGTGTTGTTGTAATCAATGCAGTGCTATCTGGTGGGGTTTTGAGAGCTGTTCTCAACAGCCGGACAGAAATTCTGCTGAGCAGCACAGGCTACCTGGAGCTGGCCAGGTAAAAAATGGGTGAGAACAGTGCTACCTGGCCATACATGATTTAGCCTTTACTTTATATGTTATACCTGTGGCATGGTCCAGACTGGCCATACAAGGTTCAGTGTAGTATGGGCTAGCCAGAGAGAATATTTGAGAACAAATCCAGCATAGTACTGACTGGCTAGGTGGAAGGAAACAGGCACAGCACAGTATGTGCAGCCAGAAAGCAGATGTGGAAACAGGTTTAGCACAGTGTGGGCTGGCTAAAAGGTAGAATACTATATAGGGTTAGTGTGGTTCTGGCTGGCCAGGGGGAAGTATTCAAATGGGTTCAGCACAGTACTGGCTGGCCAAAGGGCAGTTTACAAAGACTCAGTGTAGTTCTGGCCGGCCATGGGGAGATGGTCAGCACAGCACAGGCTAGCCAGTGCAACTGCAATAGAATTCTGCCAAGGCACTGTAAAAGGCCCGGCTGTCTCCGACAGTTGGATGTGGGAAATGATCATGTGACGTTAAAGGTCCTGGTATATTGCTGACAGTTGGACTTGGGTGCTTACTCATCCAAAAATTCTGCTAAGGCACTGGAAAGGTGCCAATCAGTCATCACAGACAGACAGCTGAAGATTTCTGTGTGTTGGTGTCTCTCTCTCTCATAAATCACTCGATTCTGACTGAATGTTGTCTATCATCTTAATGAAGCTCATATAGCTGTCACATTAAATTGTGAGATGTGTACACCAGGCAAAGCAAAACTCCCAACCACAATACATGATTTCAGAAGCAAACCAAGGTGATGATTTGTGATGGCCTAGACTTGTGATGGCCTAAGGTTGTATATGTACTGGAGCCCTTGGCTGCAACCCACATTGTGTATCTGTCCATAACAAAGAAACCATGTTCACATTTGTTCAGGGATTCATTCTGTTGCAGTTCCTGCTGATGTGCTCATAAATATGTGGAGGCCTCTTTTACTGGGTACTGTCCTAGCTGATCCTGGACATGGGGTCCAGGCCTTAGAAATCTCCATAGAGTGAGGACAGCACAGGCTGACAGAATCAAAATGTCGGGTGCACCAGGAAAACATCAGACAGGGATGGGGGACACAAGGAAAGCATCAGGCATGTTGGGAGTTCAAACTGAGGCTGATAGGGAGTTGTACCTACAGGTGGGGTCTCCAGCACATGCATAAAACCTCTGTCATAGGCAAAAGAAAACCTTGGGCATGCATGTAACATCCCAGACCTGGGAACTGCACAATTGGGAGGGATGTAGGGTAGCTCCGGAATGCTCTGAAATCCTGAAAGCACTACCTAGAACATGCAAATTGATCAGGCACAGTGGTGTATGTAGAAGTCTGTTGATGTTTGGTGCTTGGTGCTTGGTGCACATAGCTATGATGACAAATGAGTCACATGGGGGGGGCAAACCATATAATATGAGAGTGCTGTCCAAGTGTTGTACTATGCAGAGGGCAACTCATGACACTATGGTAGTCACAATTCAATACCCTAGTGTCTGGGTACATTCCCGTGTGTTTTGGCATGAGTTTCCTGTTGTTTCCCTGACTCTCTCCTTGTTTCTGTATCCACCAGACTCTTTTCTCTTATCTTAGCACTCTGGGCCTCCTCTTTGGCCAGGGCTGTTCCCATCTTAGATGTCTGCACCTCTCACCTAGAACAGTTCTACTCTACACTGTTGGCCAGGATTCATCTGCATAGCACCTGAAGATTGCTTTCATCCCACAGAAGGGACATTGTCTAGTATCCTGGTAAAATATGGTATGATACTGAAATGCTTAGGTAGGAAAGTGAAGGTAAACAAATAGATTTGGTACAGGTCAGTGTAGAGATTCTTAGTGTGGTGTGCGGGTGTTCGAGATGAGGACTGCACTTGACCAAGCCGAAGGCTTGCGACGGAGTCCGGGTCCAGAGACTTGGAGGCCTGTTCAATCCGAGGGTCTTGTTTGAGACAGGGTGAGGTGTGGGATGGGGGGGATGGGGAACAAATGGAAGGGATGTCTGGAGGGCTACAACAAGAGACTGGGGTCCGGCGGACGGAGAAAAACTGAGACACGACGGGAAACGACAGGCAACTTGGACGGCTCGGTGCACAGAGCGAAGCAATCATGAGGCAGTCCGGCTTGAAGGGACTTGGCCCGGGGCTCAGAACGGAGGTAGGAACACATTGAAAGACACAGGAACATGCACAGACACAGCGGAAAGCTCCGGCACACAGAAACACGATGCACACAATTTAGAGGGAAAACCAAGGTGGTGTATTGTGGCGACCTAAGGTCCTATATGTATTGTAAGGTAAGGAGGGCATGTCCAAAGCATATTCTACATCAATTGTGACCGGTCTGGAGCCCGTGCCTGCAACCCGCCTCGTGTATCTATCCATAACAAAAGAAACAAACTCGTGTCCATTCCGGGAATCATTCTGTTGCAGTTCCTGCTGATGTGCTGATGCATGTGGTGACACCTCGTGTACTGGGTAATGCAATAGCCGAGCCTGGGCGGGGCGTCCAGGCCTCAGAAACCTCGGCGGGGCTCAGACGGTCCGGGCTGACAGGATCAAAACATTGGTCACCTCCGGAAAACATCGGACGGGAATGTAGAGCGCAGGGAAAGTGTCGGGGGTGTTGGGAGTTCGACCTGAGTGTGCTAGGGAGTCGTACTTGCACCTGGGGGCTCGGGCTCGGTCCGGAGAGTTCAGACACGGGCGGCAAACCTTGGACATGGGTGGAAAACCTTGGACAGGGATCGAAAACCTCAGGAAACACCTGGGACCTGGGAACTGGACAATGGGGACAGATGCCAAATATCTCCAGAATGCTCTGAATCCCTGAATGCACTACCTAGTGCATGCACATGCTCTACATCAGGTAGGATGTGGTATAGAAAAGTTAAGAATGGCAGATATGAATGGAATGCTTGAGGTTGAGACTGGGTTGAGACTGGGCACCAAAGGTGGGGAGAGATATGAAGATGAATGTGCTGGAGAGCATTTTTAGAGATAGCCCATAGACTGACACTCAGCCAGTGTGCAACCCAACAGTATTAAGGTTTAAGAGGCCTGGCTCAAAGGGTGGTGGGTAGGGAGGGAGATTGTAGTTCAAGTAGGAGGTGAGCAGAAGTGGGATTCAGAGCAGGAGCAAAGGGCCTGGAGGTAGGTAAATGACTTGGTGAGAAGGCAAAGAGAGACAAGACTGGAGAATGAAGCAAATTTCCCACATATGTTCAGACTGTCTTGTCTGACTGACCCTTTATAGCCGATATAAGTAGTACTAGGAGATATACTTATTGAGAATACCCAGAGCCCTGTGGTAAGGGTGGACTCGTACCTGCCACGCTTGCGATGGCCCACTCCCCCCAGTAGAGTCAAAAAAAATCCATTTTGTTCAAAAGTCCGACTTTCCCACGCCCGACCATCAGTGACGGTCGAGTACTTTTAGCAGAATTGTTGGTAGAGTCAAAAAATTCATTTTGTTCAAAATGACTATGGGTACAGTGTGAGGGTGGTTTCCCACAGGGATTGAGACTTTGTGTGGGCTGTGTTGTGGGTGCAAGGCTGGAAGAGTATGGGAGACATTAGTAAATTATGGGGCTGAGCTCTGCCGCTCAGCTTTGTGCAGTCCCCCATCTTCCTCACAGCAATTATGAGAGCTTTTGGTTTACTATAAACCATATATACACTACATTTTACACTTTCCACATACTTAGAATTATGTTTAGTGGCCCAGGTTGGATTGAATTTTGCTCAAATATGGCCACCAATGAATAACCTTCATACCATGGCCCCACTGATGCTATTACATTATTCCCCATGTCCAACTGTCAGTGACGGATGAGCACCTTTATTGCGCAACATGCAAACTGTTATTTAAAATAAGCACCCATGTCCGACCATTGGTGATGGTTGAGGATCTTTAACACCCTGTGATTATTTCCCACGTCTGACCGTCGGTGACGGATGAGCACCTTTGGTCACATGATCATTTCCAGAATTTTCTTTGCATTCACCCCAGATCGTCTCGGATATGGTATGGCCATCTAGCCCTCAAAAAATAGATAATTTTTCACTAAACATTCATATTGCTGTGCTCATGTTCCAGAGTTATCGTCCTCATGAGATTTGCATTGAAAATGTGCCAAACCAATGCAGCAAACAGCCTCCACCAATTATTGTGCAAACACCTATAAAATAAGTGCCCATGTCCGACAGTCGGTGACGGTTGAGGGCTTTTACTGTCCCTGCCCCAGAATCAGGTCACTCTGCTGTAATTTCCGAAATTTAAGCCTTTTAGCAGACATCCTAGTTTAATTTCTTCTGCAATCGATGGTGGTTTCCTTCAGCTAAAATTACATATATATTTTGTAGATGTACAACAGGTGAATGTTAGTGAGTGAATATTTCTTTGAGAGTGACTCCCAAATTGGTGATCATGTAGAAGTGGGTCAGTTATGGAATACCACCTCCCCTCTGCCTCTCCCTCACCGAAGTCCACCCGAGATATACCCAACTGGTGTATCTGGTCTAACTTGACATCCCAGTAACTTCTACTGGTACTGGGTGCTATTTGTGACACTGAAAAGATCTCACTAGCTTCACATGTGGGATTTGCTGGCACCAGGAAGTTAATTATAGAGCTGTTTGAATCAATATGACACTCTTGACAGGCTGTAGACACAAAATTAAGTATCTGTGCTGTTTTCTGAACATAACTTCTATCAATTGTACATTAGCAGCACAACATTTCATTCACAGATAGCCATATACATTGGCTATATGTAGCAATAATAATTGCGACAATTGGTGCAGTGCCCATCAAGAAATTTGCATTTGACATGTTTCAATGTGTGATCTGGTCACGTGATTATTTCCCATGTCCGACCGTCAGCGACGGACGACCTTTGGTCATGTGATCAGTTACAGAATTCACTATATTTTGTACATCCTTGGTTTAATCACGAGCAACATACAGCAAAGGCCTTGATGCTTATTAGACTGCAAAAAAAAAAACCACGGTATTTCCAGCGTGGAATAATGCATCACTGACATTTGAGGTGCTGAAAAAGTGTGTTGTGCAATGTTGGCATGACTTGTTAGTGGTACAGTGCCAGTAGCACCACATAATCATTTCCCATGTCTGTCTGTCAGTGATGGATGAGCATCTTTGCTGTGCAACATGCACACTTTCATTTAAAATAAGTGCCCATGTCTGACCGTCACCGGCGGTCAAGGTCCTTGAACATCACATGATTACAGTGGCACTCAAAAATAATGTAGCTCGTCCGTCAGCGACAGTCGGACGTGGGAAATGTATTTCCCATGTCCGACCGTCGCTGACGGACGAGCACCTTCAGCCACGTGATCATCTGCTCTGCAAAATTGTAAGTTTAAAAATTATCATTTTATTTCAAGTAACTAATTCTACCACAATGTACATGTGCTTATAACTAATGCTAATACAAATGTGCTACATAGATATGCTACGGGTGTACCACCGTGGCACTGGCAGCTGGCGTGGGAGGAAGTGACATGGGAGTGTGGGCCGGCGTGGCAGGGAACTGGTGCGGGTGCGGGGAACTAGCACGGGTATGGGTGTATGGGCACTAGTAGGGAGCTGGAGCAGGCGCAGTGGGTGCACTGGTGCACGGACGTGGGCGGGCCACAAGATTGGCGGGTGTGTGCAGCCTGTGGGAGCGGGTGTATGGGTGTGGGCACAGGTAGGAAGGTGCAGTGGGTGCAGGGAGCGGGCACAGGCGTAGACAGTGCGCTGGTGCACAGTTGTTGGTGCATGGGTGCAGAGTTGGCGCACATGTGTGGCGTGTGGGTGGGTGTGGGCACGGGTGAGAAGGCAGGGAGCGGGCGCAGGCGTAGGGTGTGCGCTGCTGCATGGATGTGGGTGCGTGGGTGTGGATCTGGGGGGGAGCTGGTGTGTGCACGTGGGCACGGGCGGAAGCTGGAGTGGGTAGTGCAGGCATGTGGGGGTGGATTTGAGGTGGAAGCTGGTGCGTGCACGTGTGGGCTTAGACCGGAGCTGCCACGTGTGTGTGGGCATGCAACACATGGGTGTGTGGGTGTGGGTGTGGGGTTGGGCTGGCGCCGGCACAAGGACCTGGCACAGGTGTGGGGATGCGGGGAGCAGGCACGCGGGCGTGGGCATGGGTATATGGGCCTGGGCCTGGGGGGCCTGGGGGATCTGTGTGTGTGCATGGGTCACGGCTCTAAAAATGTCGTTAGCAGGGGGAAAATATACATATAACATTGAAAAACTTACTTATGGATGGCCCTAAGGCCATCCCATCGGATTCCAGGTGATCGGGGACTGAGGAGAGAGCGTGGAGGGAGCGGCCATAGTGGTAAGACGATGAGGAGGCCGCGTGTTTAGCCTTGCAATCGAAAACAGCGGATGTTCTGCATTAGGCAATTATGTGGCTGAGCTCTGCCGCTCAGCTTTGCGCAGTCCCCCATCTTCCTCAGAGCACATAATGCACTTCTCCCACAGCTGTCTATAAAACATAAATATTTCACATTTCATACTCCCTATGTACTTAGATTTATATTAAATGCATCAGGGCCAATGCAATGACTGAATTTCGCTCAAATGTGGCCACGACTGCATAATCTGCATACAATGCCCCCCCCCTGATGCTATTAAATTATTCCAAAGTGCAGGATGTCATTTGGGGACCATAAATTAAATTTGCAGCATCTTTATTTGACACCAAATGCAGAGAGTGAGTCAAAATATGAGGATTTGCAGAATTTCAGATTGGAATTCAGTAAATTTCCTTTTATGGGGTGACAACATTGTGTTTGGCCTAGTGTTGCCACTGAGGTGAGGTACCTCAAGGTTGAGGTGACCTCCACCTCGAGCGGATAACCTTATTTGCACCTTGAGGTGCCTTGAGGTTGTCCCGACTAGAGGCGCCTTGAGGTGCCATCTGTTATGATATGAGATGCGGAGGATGGAAATGCGCGCAAGTGGCGCGCGCACGTCTATTGGTACCGCGCTCTGTGCGCGAGAGCACAGCATCAGTAATTGAGCTGGTTGGAAACCAGCTCGGCATCAATGCGCTTAGGGGTGATTCCACATCGGACAATCTTATATCTTACTGGAAATCTTCTCAATCTTGTTCTTTAGATTTATTCTCTTCGTTACTAGGTATGCAGTATGTTTTCCATTCTTTATGTTCACAATATAACTTCGTTACTAGACTACTTTCGTCGTTGCATTGCAGATCGCTGGCAGGGTCTTACACTAGAATAAATCTACAAAAACACCCCAGTATCAATTTTTTGTGATGGAAGACGAGACAGCACCCCCAGCGAACCCCGGCCCACCTCCCCACACCCCACAGCTTTTTGTTCCGATGGAAGGATGGTCAACCGACACCATCGCCGTCGCCCAACAGGTCTACGAACAGATCTTTGCGCAGGTCAACAAAAACCTGGTGGACGCCTTCGGCGAGGAGGTCCAGCACTTATGGGACAACAACACTGCCTTGGAGTCTGCATTCACCGAGCTAAACGCCGACTACGCGAAGGGATTCGCCGCTCGTGTGCAACATACAGATGATGTGTTGGCGATAGCAGCGCGATCGGGGGGATCAGGGCGCGGACCTCACCCGGCAGCTCTGGAAAAGTGCGACGGGGGGACACAGAGCGGGGCGGAAGAGTTTGCGACGGTGATTGGCAATGCGGTGCAGTTTGAGACGTTCTCGAGTGACACAACAAAGACCTTGTGGTCGCAAGGGTTCCTCACCGGTACGGCGGCGCTGTGGTCGTCGAACATCACGCACTCCCTCTCTTTCGACCCCGCCCGGCACAACTTCGACACCTGGATCACCAGCTTCCGCGCCATGTTCTGCTCGCGCGATCGCGCCACGGATGCTCGCAAAGCGCTCCACTCCCTCAGCATGGGCAATCAGTCGATCTCCGCATACTGTAACGAGGCCAAGGCCATCATCCTCGACCTCGCACCCGGCGATCGGAACTCCGATCTGGTTCTGGACCGCTTCAAAGCGGGGTTATCGGTAGTGGCGGCGACGTGCTTGCTCAATATGCAACCAAAGTACACCACCATCAATCAAGCGCTCGGTTACCTCTTGGCCAACGAACAGGACTTCATCGAACTCGACCGCCGACTCGCCGCATCTCACCGCGCGACTCCGCCGGCTCGTCCGTTCGTCGCGGCGCCAAAGGTTCCCTTCCAGTTCTCTTGTGCACCCGCCCCCGGCCCTACCCCCCATTCGTTCCAACGCCCCCCCCCCGCCTGCTCGTGACCCGATGGCCATGGACCTTGACTCTGCGCGTCAACGCTCCGCTTCGGCGAACACCCGCTGTCGCAACTGCTCCGAGTTCGGACATGCAACTTGCGGCTACACCAAAGTGCGCGCCCGTCAAGCGTGGGCATCTTCGGCCGCATCCTCTTCCTCATCCGCAGCATCATCATCATCATCATCATGGGCTACCACTTTCAATTCCGCCTCATCGGCGCCCCCCTCCCCGGCGTCGACGAACCAGTCGGATTTTGTAGGGGCCAATCTTGTATGATCGCGACGAGTGCGGCTAACCGGTATTCTGTACTTGCTTCAATGTCATCTATGGGTTCCGAAATTTCCAGTGTGATTAAGAAACGGCGCCGTCCACGGCTCCGGCGATGCGCGGTCGTCCACGCCCGCTCCCCTCGCTCCGAAAACACTTCATTCGAAATCCTCATCATGATACATGTACAGACTCCCGCGACAAAAATTGATACAAGGGCTATGTTGGACTCGGGTGCCAACATTTCATTAATAAATTCCCGATTCGTCGCTTCAAACAACCTCTCGACGGTCCCCTTGCGGAAGCCAGTACACATCCTCACCATCGACAACTCTGACGTCTCATCCGGGCTCATCACCCGCGAGGTTACCCTATGTGTTTCCATTGACGATCACTCCGAAGACCTCGCCCTGCTCGTAGCTGACATCGGCGACAACAACATCATCTTCGGCATGAACTGGTTGCGCAAACACAACCCCGAGATCGACTGGGAGCACTTCACCATTGACTTCCCATCCCGCCGCTGCATGACCGAATGCCGGCCACCCCCTGAAAAGAAGGCAGCTCGTGCTAGCGTCCCATACGGAGACCCTCGGTGCCCGCCGAACCAACGCGCTCTTGTGTTTGCTCGGCAGGACGCTAAGCGAGCAGTCCGCGCTGCTTCGCTTGGTGCCGAGGCCGCTTCCATGTCAGCAAAAGATGCGGAACGAGTTGCGCTCTTGGCGAATCCACAAAAGACACCCTGGAGCCATACACCGCAGTCGGCATTCAGACGTCACACCAACTCTCAGCCACACGGTACCCCCACAAAGGTTGCAGAGTCCCATTCCGGTCTGAAGAGGAAAAAGACCGCGTACACGAGTCTCATTAGGGAGCAGCGGGCTGACACAATCCGCGTCGCGCAGGCCGCGCTAACCAAGATGATTGAAGAGGCGGAGGACCTAGCGTCGCGGACACCGGGAACCAGCGATGGGAGGGTCGTCGGGGAGCCGGTCGCCGGCTGCGGGATGTTCTTCGAACAGAGGTGGGATGCGCGATCTGTCCGGACGGCCCAGGGTCGCCGGGTACTCGCATATGAGGAGGATGAAGATGAGGATGTGATGAAGGGTGTGGCGGGGACTACGGTTTCGCAGTGGTTGGCGGAGAGGGATAGGGAGTGTTTGGCGGATGCACCGGTTAAGACGGCAGAGGAGATGGTACCGGCGGTGTTCCACAATTACCTGGATGTCTTCAGCAAATCACGCTCGGAGCGACTGCCGGCCCACACCAAGCACGATCTCACGGTGGACCTCGATCCGGAGGCTCCGCTTCCAAAAGTCGGCAAGCTTTACCAGCTCTCGGTAGACGAGCTGCGGGCCCTGAAAGAGTTCATCGATGAGAACTTGGCCAAAGGGTATATTCGCCCCTCGAGTGCACCGTGCAGAGCGCCAGTGTTCTTCGTAAAGAAGAAAACAGCGGGACTCCGACTTGTCGTCGATTTCCGAGGGCTGAACCCAATCACCCGACCGGACTCGTACCCGATTCCCTTGTCGAACAAACTGCTTGACCGGTTGAAAGCGGCGAAGGTCTTCACGACGCTGAACATACGCTAGGGCTACTACAATGTCCGTATCCGCAAGGGCAACAAGTGGAAAACGTCGTTCCGAGCCCGGTACGGACAGTTCAAATTCCTAGTCATGCAGTTTGGACTGCGCAATGCGCCGGCGGCCTTTCAGCGGATGGTAAATGAGTTGTTCCACGATCTAGTGGACATCTCGGTGGTCCTCTACCTCGACGATATCATCATCTTCTCCGAGGACGAGTCCAAACACGATGCGCAGGTGACCGAGGTCCTTCGACGCCTTCGGGAGGCCGATCTGTTCCTGAAGCCGGAGAAATGCGAGTTCCGCACCAAGGAGGTTAACTACCTCGGGCTCAAAATTTCCCCCGGCCACATCGGCATGGACCCTGTCAAAGTTGCTGGTATCACCGACTGGCCCGCGCTTTCCAACGTCAAGGAGGTGTTCCAATTCCTGGGCTTTGCAAACTTCTATTGACGGTTTATAGCGGACTACGCCGAGATCACTCGCCCGCTCGAACGGTTGAAGGATGTCCCGTGGATTTGGGGAGTGCCGGAGCAGGCTGCGTTCGCTCGTTTGAAGAAGGCGTTCGTGGAGGCCCCTCTGCTGGTGATGCCGGAGATGAATGCGCCGTTTTGAGTGGAGACGGACACATCAAATTTCGCCATGGGGGCGATCCTTTCGCAGGAGTGTGCCGATGGGGAGTGGCGACCGGTGTCGTACTCCTCCAAAGCCATGGCTCCGGTGGAGCAAAATTACGACGTGTACGACGAAGAACTGTTGGCGGTAGTCCGGGCGCTAGAGGAGTGGTGTCCGTACCTCGAAGGGAACCCGCATCAGACGCGGATTTTCTCCGACCACTGTAATCTCGAATGGTTCATGTCAACGCGCGATCTGAATCGGAGGCAGGCGCGGTGGAGCTTATACCTCAACCGCTTCGATTTTGTGATCACCCATCGTCCCGGCCGTTACAGCGATGGCCCCGATGCCCTGTCCAGACACCCTGACCACAAGCCCCCGGGCGAGGAGAAAGACAATTCCGATGTCCGTATCCTTACCCCTGATCGCCTTCCACAAGGTACCCTGGAGCCGCAGGCGGCGGCTCAGACTACTGCTGCGAAGGTCCGGAGAGGGCGAGTAGCCATTCCCGTTACAATGTTGGATGACTCGGAGGTGCGGGTGCGCGCTTCGAAGTTGATCGCGTCTGATGAGGATATCCTGGCACTCATTCGCTTGAAGTCTCGAGCGGACCCAAAACTTGCTCCAGTATGGGAGAAGCACAAGGGATCAGCTCTACTTCAACGGCGACTCAAGGAGTGGCAGGTGGACGGTGACTTGGTGTGGTACAAGGGTTTGGTGGTGGTTCCAGCGGACGATGACATCAAGCGGATGATCCTCGAACTCTACCAGGATTCGATTCCCGCCGGGCACCCCGGCCAGTCTCGGACGCTCGAGCTCATCTCTCGCAACTACCATTGGCCCCGTATCTCCAAATTTGTCAACCGGTACGTCGACAGCTGCGATCTTTGCCAGAGAACAAAAGCGCGGAGGCGCAAGCCGTATGGACCGCTTCAGCCATTGGAGGTTCTGGAGGGCCCGTGGCAACACGTCTCGACTGATTATCTCGGCCTGCTCCCAGAATGCAGCGGGTTCAACATGATTCAGGCCGTTTGCGACAAGTCCACCAAGTGCGCGCATTTCCTCGAAGCCCGTTCCACGGACTCCGCCGAGGCCATGTGTGATCTGTTTATGCGCAGAGTTTGGTCGCAGCACGGCACCCCGCAGAAGGTAGTCTCCGACCGTGGACCGCAGTTTGCGGCTCGGTTTACAGCACAGATCTACAAGCGGATGGGTATCAAGCGGGCTTTGAGCACGGCGCATCACCCGCAGACAGATGGATAGATGGAGCACATGAACCAGGAGCTGGAAGCGTACCTCCGGATGTTTGTCTCGTTTTACCAGGACGATTGGCTTGACTGGCTCCCCTTCGCCGAGTTTGCGTACAACAACCACGAGAGCTCCGCCATCGGGATGTCCCCATTCTACGCCAACTACGGGTACAATCCTAGTTTCACTATCGACCCGGTCAACTCCCTGTCGGTACTGAAAGCCGACGAGCGCTTAGATCGTCTTCACGAGGTGCAGGATGATCTCAAGGCGATGCTGGAGCTCACGACACAGAGGATGAAACAGTTCCATGACCGGTGGGTGGACAAATCCCCGGACTGGATTGCCGGAGACTCGGTGTTCATCGAGCGTGCGGACCTGAAGTCAGTTCGGCCGAGCGCAAAGCTCAATTTCAAACGCTTTGGACCGTTCCATATCACCGAAAAGCTCTCGGAGACCGCGTACCGTGTGGCGCTTCCGGTTTCGTGGGCCATTCAAGACATTTTCCACGTCTCCTGTTTGGTTCCCGCCTCGGAGGATACAATCATCGGCCGGAAACAAGAGCTGCCAGCTGGGATCGAACTGGAGAGTGGCATGGAGTATGAGGTGGACCGAGTGTTGAAGTCGAGGAAGAGAGCGGGTGGAGTGGAGTATTTGGTTCGATAGGAAGGGTACGGAGAGATAGAGGATACTTGGGAGCCGGTGTACAATCTGGAGGAGCGTGCACCGTTGGCCCTGGCAGAGTTTTCGGCCGAGGAGGCAGCGGGGAAGACGCGGAACGCGAGGAAGAAGGCAGCGGGCAGGAAGCGATAGGGTGGCACTGGCCTTAAACGGGGATGGAGATTTCTTTGGGCTGGACCGGGTGTTATGATATGAGATGCGGAGGATGGAAATGTGTGCGTCTATTGGTACCACACTCTGTGCGCGAGAGCACGGCATCAGTAATTGAGCTGGTCGGAAACCAGCTCGGCATCAATGCGCTTAGGGGTGATTCCACATTGGACGATCTTATATCTTACTGGGAAACTTCTCGATCTTGTTCTTTAGATTTATTCTCTTCGTTACTAGGTATGCAGTATGTTTTCCATTCTTTATGTTCACAATATAACTTCGTTACTAGACTACTTTCGTCGTTGCATTGCAGATCGCCGGCAGGGTCTTACACCATCAATTGACTTGCCTTTCTGAGAAATTGACTCATGTGTTCGCTTTCCTTATGTTCATCTGCTGCCACTGGGTATTTCTCCACCATTTCGTAGTCCTACTCCCCTCAAAAACACTGTAGTATCCATTCTGAGGCCTTGGGTAAGTTCCGCACGGATCTTGGCTGGGTAATATTTGTAGTGCATTTCCGTAATTTAACAATAAATTTCCTGATGCTCATCCGGATCCCCAGCCGCATAGCGTATAAATATGTGTGTCAGTTAACCCATACCTCCCGTATAATTGTGTCGCACCTCACATGTCTCGCCGTCATGGCTCCAGCTCATCTCAGGCCTACGGCGATGAAAACTATCGGCAATTCAGCCCTCCTCGCACTCCCGCTATACATCCCCATCCCAACCAGTACTACGAGTATCCTCCAACTCAATCTCAGCCTCACTTTTACGGCTCTGGTGTGGAATGGGTCAATCAGCTCAATCCCCTCGCATATTCTGGCTCTCCTTCTCAGTCTGGCAATCACTACTTCAATCCTAACCAGTTCTCATTTCCACCACCTGCAACCCAGCAAAACCACCACCTGCCAACTGCTGCTACCACGAATCCCGCTCTTACAAATCGCACTCTGACAGTCCTGACCGCCACACAACCTTTGTCTTGTACCCATCCGTTATAGGCAAGAGCTCGTGGGAGCGCGGTATGTATAAAAAAGTTGTTCCGAGCTACTGCCTATAACATCTGGGGCATTTTGCTTTGACAACCCCCCATCGGTGTCACGCTCTCTTCCAGCCCTCTTTGCCGTCCCCCGCGATGTTTGATATTCTCTATTACACTCTCCCACGACCACTTGCATGCTTACCCAGCCTTCTTGTGCCCAACTCTTGCAATAAAATGTTGATTTCACGTGCCCGCTGTAGAGCCTGGAGTTGTTCCAGGCCCCGCACAGCAAATATCCGACGTACTGGGCGTCAGCCGGCGCACTCCCGCGTAACCCGAGGATCATGTCCGCGGCCGAGCCCCCCTGCATTCCGAGTTCCCGACCGACATCCGAGCCCGCCGCATCCCGAGTTTCCCATACACCTCCGCATCCGCCGCATTTCGAGCTTCCCATCCACCTCCGCATCCGCCGCATTTCGAGCTTCCCATCCACCTCCGCACCCGCCGCATTTCGAGCTTCCTATCCACCTCCGCATCCGCCGCATTTCGAGTTTCCTATCCACATCAGTATCCGCCATATCCCGAGTCCCTTCCACTCTCATATCCGCCGCACGACAAACCCGCACCATGTCCACAGTACTGCCGGCACAATACGCAATCCCATCAACACGTGCCGCCATCACCGCCGATGCAACGACACGCAACAACTACTCCATCAGCACGTGCCGGGCTAAGGAATACCGCCTGACCACAACACGCCCCCGGCTCAGGGTTCAACCGACACGGCAGCTTGGCACGCAGCCGTCTCGCGCTACCGTGTGCGGCCCGCATCACGGTCACGCCGCAACACGCGGCTACATTGCACTCGCGTCGCAAAACACGACTCGGCGGGATCTCCGGCCCCCCGGTACGACCCAATAACGCACGGATGGGACAGCTTAGTGGTAGACAGTGTAGCACGGTATAAAACCAGCCCGTAGTAGATCTCGAAGAAGCAGCTTGATTTCCCCCTTCGTTTCCTGTCCGCATCTCTTTCCCTTCCGGTTTCCGCTCTCTTTTCGTCTGCCGAGTCGCCTCGGGACTCCGGATTTACCTCGATACTTACACATTTCATACTCCCTACATAGTGAATCCTTTCCCGAACACTTTCCGAACCCATCCGCACACCGTCCCTCCCGTCCCGTAGAATATAAGTTTCCTCCGTTTCCCGAGCGTCCCCCGAGCCCGTAGTACCGCACCGCTGACTTCCGGGTTTCGCCGTTTCAACGCGGATCGTCTCGTCCGTGCAGCTTGGCTCCACCGCAAACCCCCTCGGACGAACGCTGGAACTGTCGGTTGGAGGTCTCCTCTACCCACACGACCAACACCCCCCTGAAGCGCACGAGCCAGTCCCCTCCTTGGACACAGCTGCCGGCCCTTCGGACTACTTACACCGCCAACCTGGCAGCATCTTGGCATGATCACACTCATTTTCTGTCTTTAGAAGTTGAAATAACATCCCATTGACCATTACTATGTATTTACAAACACGCCGGTATACATTGACACACCCTATCTATCGCAATTGCACCGCGAGCAGGTCGAGCGTGATGATGTTACAAGTTGTGACATATGTGACCAAGTCACTGATGGGGGGTTGTCAAAGCGAAATGCCCCAGATGTTATAGGCAGTAGCTCGGAACAACTTTTTTATACATACTGTGCTCCCACGAGCTCTTGCCTATAACGGATGGGTACAAGACAAACACAACCTCACTCTGAGGCCCAACCGGGCCGCAAACCCAAACACAAAGGTCCCTCGGAGGCTGAGCGCGAAAACAAGCGGCGGAGCCTCCAAGTCGTGAATGCTACTGAACCACTGGCCCATACTGCATATGGCATTGAGCCTATCAATCCTGCACAAGCAACTCCGGATGTGACCCCTCAACCAGCGCTTCCCCGTACACAAGTTCGTTCATTGGGCTCTCTGGTTGATTCACATGCGGCGGGCACCAGCAGCGGGAAGACATCCTCCGCACCGGATGTATGGTATTTTATGATTGGTGTGGATAGTGATGTCAGGGGGCCTTGGTCGGACAAGCCCGTTCCTCTGCCGCCGCTGGCAGAGCTCAAGCTCAGGCTCTCGAAAGAGCGGCCAAATGTGGTCAAGTACAAACATTTTTGCTGCCGTCTTTGCAGGTCCGTATCTTTCTGGTTCTATCTTCGGTCTCTAATATAATTCAATTCATCAGTTCCGACAAGGATCACAAAGTGTGGCGGAATATGGAGGGTCAAACATCCTGTTTCCGCAATCACCTTAAGAATGACCATGGGGAAATGTGGCTCAAGATCGTGATTTCACAAGAGCTCAAGGGCTGGCAGGACGCAGCCAGTAACTCTAACCACATAGATCGGGAGCCTTTCTCTCTCGGAGGCTTCAACGAGAGGCTTCTCAAATGGATAGCTGTTGATGATCAAGTGCACACGTGTTTTTAAAATCTTTAGTTGATCATCCGCTGACCTTGCTACTAACGGACAGTCCATAAATGTTGTCGAGTGCCCTGAACTGCGTGACCTCCTCCTTTATATTGGCACGGAGCTTGATGACAAGCATATCCCTCATCGCACCAAGCTGTCTGAGATGATCACAGAACACTTCAAGATTGAACATGCAACCATGGTACAGAATATTTGGGTAAGTTCAATTTGCTACCATCCATCCACCTTCATTAATGTTCCATTAAGGGTTCACTGGGGCATGTAGCCACCACAGCCGACGTTTGGACTCGTGAAAATCTCGAATTCCCATCTAGCAATCACAGGGCATTACTTGGCGAGATCAGCTCGTGGTGATCTCATCCTCAAATCAGACCTGCTCGCATTTCGGAAGCTTGAAGGTAGCCACAGCGGCGTTAACCTGGGCAAAGCTTTTGTCCAAATACTTAAAGAAGTAGGAATCATTCATAAGGTCTGTGCTAGTATTTTATTCTGGCTTGCTATCTGGCTAATTATGTCCTTTACTCTCGACTTAGCTTAGTACAATCACACTCGACAATGCATACAACAACAATACCATGATGCGGGAAATCATGGTTGAACTGGTGGCTGAGGGGATTCCTTTTGATGAGGATGGCAATCACATACGGTAAGCTTTCTTCTCGAGGAAATCTTACACAGTACCATTTGCTAATTAGTATATTCAACAGTTGCTTCCCTCATGTTGTCAACATTGCTGTGCAAACAGCACTCAAGTACCTCTCGAATACCAGTTTCGATCCTGCTGTAGTCGATCCCTTCGCAGACGAGCTTGCAAGCCCCCAAGAGCTGCAGGATAACACAGATTATCGCACAACATTGGAGGCTGATGTTGTAATGTCGGCCCGACAATTAGTTGCAGCCTGTCGCGCCTCAGGCCAGAGGCGTGACAATTTCGCAAAGACAATTCGAGAGGGTAATGTATTGGGTAGCTGGGGCGAAGAGGGAGATCCCTTGCGTGACGTGACACTTCTTAGGGATATGGAGATTCGCTGGTCATCAACATACTTGATGATCGACCGTGTGCTTGAGCTTGCCCCGGTAGGCTTCTTAATTATGCTGGGAAAGTCGTTTTTAATCATTTTTAATCGTCCAGGCTATCGACGAATTCCTGCACAAGGAAAAGCAGCAAGAGAGTCGCATCACATACCTCACACTCAAGCCCATCGAGCTGGAGGTGCTTGCCGACATTCACAAGTTCTTACAGATACCACATGTTGTGCAAGAGCTTGTGTCCGCCGAAAAGACGCCAACGTTATCGCTGGTCCTGCCAATGTACGAGCAGCTTATCGGCATGCTCCGGGATCTCAAATTCGAGCTACCGAAGCTTGGGCATGCCATTGAGGCTGCGAGTATCAAGCTCGATGAGTACATGGGTAAAACACGCAAGACACCAATGCATGTGTTCGCTATGGGTAAGTTTCTCGTTCTTGTACTGTCTAGTAACTACATCTGACTGCTTGAATTTGCAGTGCTGAATCCTACTATCAAGTTTGAATGGATACAGGAACACTGGGGCGAGGATGCATACCATAATGCTAAGGCTTTAGTCCGTACAGCGGTAAGTTGTTACACCATTATGTTTTACTCTAGGTATTCAATTTTCTACAGATGCTTGATCGTAGGAGAGCTCTGCATGCATCTGGTACAAGCTTGGTGCCCGTGCCCAGCCGCCGTCCCATTGCACTGGCATCATCACATGCAGCTCTCGCACAGCAAAGTGGTATGGACCGCTTCCAAGTGTTGCGCCACTCGTTGCGCAAGTCTCCGTCAGGATCGTCGGCGGGATTGATGGAGTCCGTGGCTGGGACTCGCAGCGTTGAAATTGATGCCGCCGAAATGGAGCACCGGGCTCGCCTCGAAGACGAGGAGGTTGTTGACCGGCAGCTCAACAAGTATGTGGACGAGGGAATTCTCGATGTGGACCATCCCGAATGGGTATATTTCAAGCTTGACTTGCTACGATATTGGCAAGTATGTGTTTGCAAACTTTTAATCTTTACATCTGATCCAACTATTATTTACAGGCTAAAGAGGACGTGCATGAGCTTTTGTTTTACCATGACTGGGGATATCATTTAGATTAATTATATATAAACTAATTTGGAGTCTACTGTATAGTGTTAATGTACTACAAGAACTTGAAGCCGCCATTGAAGTAGGTTAGAGGTGACCGGAGCGGCAGCGCAGCTGCGCCACCGTGTATTGGTACCGACCTTGAGGTACCTTGAGGCGACCTCAAGCCACCTCAAGGCTCCACAAGGTGACAGGGGCTGCCACCTCACCTTGCCTTCACCTCACCTTGGCGGCAACACTAGTTTGGTGCACGCACATTTGGCGGAAACCCACACTATGAAACGAGTCCATAAATTTATTTATGGACTTGTGAAAGTGCATTGTTTTTACATGTTTGGTTTCTACTTCATAGTGCCAGATTCTCACACATTCATATGCAAAATGAGTGGTTGTAATTATGAATAGAGGACACAAATATATTATACACCAAACTGTGGATACTTGCAGAGTTTCATAGAGACTACATTAAAACAACTGCTAAAGATTTAGGGTAAGTGTGTGATGCCTCAATATGAGCCTGGCCATATGTAATAAAATTGGATTGACTGTTTGGGTGCTCTTGGTAAGTATTTTTTTTTTGTGGAATCTTGTAAGTTAACTTTCTTCTAATATTTGACAGTGATAATTAGTTTGAAACTTAATTGAATTTTTGGGCTTTAGTACATCTATGGAACTACTTTGGTTGTTATTAAAGATCAGCATTGGATTTTAACATATATGATATCAATAAGATTGAATCTGTGTATATTCAATATTAACTTTGGTGGTATGATTATGAATTGGACTTGCTCCAAATTGAAAACTTAAATTGACTTACTCTGAGCAAGTCGAATTGTTATAACAACATAATGTGCAACATTGATTTAAAATTTTATGAATCTATTCAGATCAGAATAAATAATAAATCAGTCACTATTTCCTGCCGATGTGATCAACAACAGTGCCTGCTCATCTAGTGATTGGTCTGATACAACCTTAGGTAAAGAGATGGCACCAGGCAAATGTGCACTCCTCAATCATCATATTGGTCTTCACTTTACATACATATGAGGTGTATGAGAGAAATAGTGTAACACAAGAGTTAAAGAGAAATTTGATATTCATATTGACATATGAGACAGTTAACAAGCATATATTATTAATGTTGTAATAGCACCTCTGCAATAAAATAGATTTGGTTCTACAAATTCTTTCCATAATCCATCATTGATAACATTTTTACCAGTAGTAATTCCACATAGTACCTAACATTATTACTGTACTGGGATGTATGGAAGCAACGGCCGCCAGGGTGTGACCGCGGAGTTTGCCTTGAAGTTAGCAACAAGGTCGATGTGACCTGTGACACTTTCTGGAATTAGCAATGACAAGGTCAAAATTGGTCGTCGAAGGCCCTACATGGCCATGTCAGTACTAAATCAGCCTCGTAGCTTTCAACTCCGCTCAGGTACGGATAATTATTTGATGTACCAGTTTACAACAAATTTCGACTTGTTTTTGCATTGCTACAACAACTCTACTGACAATGGAGCTCAAAAATAATACTTCAGACAACATTTCTCGCTTAAAGCACCTCTCGCAACTGTTCAAAAGCTTACCCGATGATCTGCCCCTGAATCCTGCCAACTCTCGCTACAAATTTGGCTTGGATAGCGAGGAACTTGAGGAATATGGCCACTGGTATGGTCTAAATCACAACCTGGAAATCTGCTTCCAGACCCATAACCTCCGAGGTGAACCACTGAGGATCACAGAGCGTGGGAAGAGCTTGGATGCACTGTTAAAGGTGCTGCAGGACGGGATGCGAGAAGCGCCAGGGGATGTAGAGTTGATAATGAATTGGGTTGAGAGGCTAATTGCTGCAGCTATGGTGTCGGGAGCTCAAAGTGTTAAGCAGATGGCAAAGTGAGTCGGCTATGGCTAGTAAAACAGTAACTCGAAAGCTAAATAACATACTTTAGGAGAAAGATAGCCTTTTCATCATCATCAGAAGGGTCAGCAGGGCAGCCTGCCATCAAAACTGCACTGAAGAAGAGAGGGGCGGCACGGAAGACACGAAATAGCTCACCTGTCAAATGGAAGACTACAGCATCCATCATCATCATCGACGAGACATCATCTGAACCCGAGACAACAGCACCTCGTGTCTGTTCCGAGGCTCAGAGTGCGAGAGAAACTGCCGAGCCCAAATTGCCGAGGCTGATTGCACTGGATGAGAGTGATGATGAAGACGATGGAGATGATGATGGGGAATTCCCGGAGCCAGTGCAGAAGACACAGTCCACTCTTTTCGCATTTTCTGGGTTCAAGAAGCTGAATAAGGTCGAGGCTGAGAAGCAGAAGAGGAGAGAGATGGAGGAGATGAGACAGGAGGCAGAGGAGGAGCGGGCTAGAGAAGCCAGGGTCCGGAATCTGAGAGAGGTCCAGACACGCAAGAGTGCAAAAGAGAGGCAGAGGAAAAGCCGACTCGGCCGGAGATCACAAGAGATACAGAGTGGCAAGAGGAATTCAGCGGGGAAACTCGTGAAGAAGGTCAGTGCTTGCCTAACTCAATGAGATTTTTGGACTCACAGACAGTTACAGATGGTTCTCGGTCACGAAACCCCAGCTGCTGGCATCCCCAATCTCTCTGATCCCGCTGAGCTCTCGAGGCCTAGCAAGGCATGGAAGAAGGGTCGGAATGGGAAGTTGAAGGGCACCATTCAGAATCGACACTCGCGGACAAATTGGTATCACCCATACCTTTGGGTTCACATCAACACAGTGGCCCCTCGAGTCGCGTGGTCACCTACATTCATTGTCAGCATGTTGCAGCAGGATCACCCAAACCTTTTTGCAAAGCTCCACCGTGGAACTGTTTTGAAGTGGATTTCCAAGAAGGGCAAGAAATGGTCGAAAAAGACGATCGAGAATGTTGCACGTCGCAGTGTTCTTGCCCGAACGGGCCGTGTTGGGATTCTGTCGCCGCATCCAGAGATTGTTGAGGAGGTGACATCCCAGCTAAAGGGCCTTCGACTTTCCGGTGTCCCAGTCAATGTTCTTCTTGCATGATCCATAATGTTGGCTATCATCAAGGAGAGGCAGCCCGAGCTTCTTGATCGGGGGGATTTCTTCTGCTCTGAGGTCAGTCGTACAATTGGACAGTTGAATTTTCAAACTGATGTTTTCGTCAGGCAGCCATATGTCAAAGAATTTCTCGAAAGTACACTTGATTGGTCGATCAGAAAGGGCACTCGGGCTGCTGCTCACATTCCCGAGAATGCCGACGACGTATGTGAGGCAGCATTCTTCCGTATCGTACATCTAGCAAACTGGTACGACATTCCGTTGAGTGTAAGTCCCTTTATGATTGCTTCTTTGAGGTAATCTGATACACTCATTGCAGCTTCTTATCAATATGGACCAAACAGGTGTTTACCTAGTCCTGGGAAACAATCTCACTTACAATGATCGGGGTGCGAGGCAAGTCAACATTGCATCCCTAGACAAGAAGCGAGCCTACACACTTGTGGTGGCTAGCTCATGTGCTGGTGATATATTGCCTTTCCAACAAGTGTGGAGCGGGGCAACAGCAAAGAGCTGCCCTACCGGCAATGCAGAGGGAATGGAAGAAGCACTCGACAGAGGCTTTCATTTTAAATTTGCCAAGAGTGCTAAGAAGACAAGCCACTTTAGCACCTTTAAGACCATGGTCGAGGTACATAATTGAATTGCTTTAGTTTCAGATGCATCGGCTAATCATTTGTTATGACAGTGGATGGAATGTGTGTACATTCCGTATGTCAAGCAGATTATCCGCGATGATGAACTTCCGGAGGATCAAAAGTCAATTCTATTCATTGACTGCTACCCTGTGCACATGGGGGAGGACTTCCGGAACTACTGCCTCCAGAACCATCCTAATGTCTTTGTTATCTATGTTCCGGCAAACTGTGAGCTTTCGTATCTTGTAGGCTATAATGTATTGCTAATTTCTGTTTAGGCACCGGGATATTTCAACCTGCCGATGTCGGACTGCAGCGGGTTACCAAACACGCACTAAAACAAGAGTCACTAAACTTTCTAGTCGAATCACACCGTAAACAGCTAGCCGGCGGGCTAAAACCCGAGGATGTCTGATTTACTCACTCGCTACCCATTCTTCGGGATGCCTCAGTGGCTCCCACTGTCCAGGTTTATGACATGTTCAAGCAGGGTAAGGGCCCAGAGCTTGTCCGCAAGGTAAGCTTCAGTTCATTATCAGTATCATACCATCCTGACGACTTTCTTAAGGCCTGGTCAAAATGCCAGGTGAAACAGTGGTGCCTGTCTCCTGAGGTCATACAGCACCGAGACACAAAGGCAGCCTTGCGGAAGTACCTTCAAGACCACCCCACATTCAAAGCCAAGATCGACGCGAAGATCAGCGATGTTTATGGCATCGACTCAGAACATGTTAGCCTCGAAAACGACTCCGATAATGAAGGTGCCGATATGGATGATTCCGAAGTCCCGATTAGTTCAGTAATTCACGAGGCACTCGGAAACGGGTTCGATGTCACGAGTTGCCCTCCACCACGTGCCACCATACTCTCTATTCATTCTTATTCATTCTATTTCCTTCACATTCTATGGTCTTCCTTCACATTCTACGAGAGTCTAGACCATGACGTCATTCATCCAGTGCGCTCTAGACTAGCTCTAGACCGTTATGTCATCACCATTACCTGATTGTCCGACTATTTTGGACTTGTACCTATTATTAGCACCTGCTTCGTCATGCTCACTCAGCAGGCTTCACCTAGCCCCACATTGTGCAGCATGCTTACTGATATTATTACGAAGACACTCTTAGTATAGGTTTATTCTCTCACAGGCTTACCAATCCGCAGTAGGCCTAGCAGTATATAGTTAGCACCATTTGTACGAGGGAGCTCTCTAAGCTTTTCCTCTTTGTGAATAACGAAGAATACTATTCTCTATCCAACATCCTCTACTCTCTGAGCGACTGAGCCGTGTCCCGTTCGGTGGTTGGATATATTAGTCAGAAAGGGTTCATTGGGGGTGAAGATACGATAAGTGCTCGAGTTGATTGATAAGAGTAACGTGCTCTGCTCCTTCTTCTCG
Source organism: Athelia psychrophila (assembly GCA_001630335.1). Taxonomy (NCBI): domain Eukaryota; kingdom Fungi; phylum Basidiomycota; class Agaricomycetes; order Atheliales; family Atheliaceae; genus Athelia; species Athelia psychrophila. The sequence continues at coordinate 9,033 of KV417520.1, read as the reverse complement.
TGACATTCGACTGCATGCCGTTCTCAGAAGCGGGCCACGGCATTGCATCTTCCGAGCATACCACAGTCCATGACAGTGGCTTTTTGCGGGGGTTGGCACGATTTTTTGCGATTTTTGCGATTTTGACTACAGTTTGGTGTGACCAAAAACATGATAGCACCAGACCCCCTGTGACCGGTGACCCACTGGTAATTAGGCATCACAACAGACCCCCTGTGACCTGTGACGTTGCTTCCATACATCCCAGTACAGTATTTGATGTAATTATTCTGCAAGTAAAATGATTATTAGCATAATATACTATACCTTTTAAATTATATATGATATTTTGGTTATTGTAGGGAACAACTAGTGTTTTACTCACTGTAATTGTATTTTCAGTAGCTGGATAACTAATGGATAGAATTGGGGGTAATTTAATAAATCAAGTAATTGCATCTGAAGGGTATGCACAATAAGAACACATGATTGTATCCAGATTGTCCAGATTTACCATTTGTGGTATGAAATGTATCAATAGAATAAAATGAAGATAATAGTTGTTTATTTTCAAGTGCAAATCTTTTACATCCTAATTGATTTATTCTATCCCTTTGAGCATTTGTAGCTGTAATAATAGACACTTTTCTAAATTTTGCTTGTGCAAGTTTGGGATCATTTGGCTCTTTACCAGATTTGAGATTTCTTATAAGATTTATATCTTCAGTTGTACAAGCTGCATATCTCATATTTTCTAGTGCAGTTCTTAAAGCAGAGTCTTCTGGAGATATTGTATCTTGACACATATTCTTTCTCAGAATAACAACTGTGGTTATTTGATGCCATAGTGCTTTCCCATAGCTACCTCTTGTGTGTAAAGACTACTACTTATGTTAGTTGGTGTGCTTATATCTGCATATAAGGATGGACCACTTCTGACAGGAGGTAATTGAGCAAAATCTAATTACCATCATTTATTCCTAATACAGAATGGTATGTTGCACCATTTATCAGAGCAGCAGCTGATCCTGTAGGTGCAACTACAATAAATCAATGATTCTCATGTCTTGCATCAAAGAATGCAACCACTGCTTTAATCACTTGTGATTTTCTAGTGCCACCCATACCTCCTAAAATACATATGCAATTTTTCATCACCAGATGTAGTTGCATGATTAGTGATAATACAAAATGCTTTTTCTTGTTCATTATTTAGTTTTGTATCTGTGAAAATTGAAGATTATCTATACAAGGATCAAGCCAACCAGATACTCACATCACATGTTCAACATTTTCCATGTTAGCAGTTAAACGACTTCTGATTTTCCCTTCAATCATTATTTCATTATCATCATATGTACATTCATCAATACCACCATATATCATTTCTATCATCTAGCATTTAAAGTGTGTCATTGGGTAGCTCTGAAATGCTCTCAAACCATGAAAGCACTACCTAGAGCATGCAAAGTGATGAGTCACAGTGGTGTATGTAGAAGCTGTTGATGTTTGGTGCTTGGTGCACATAACTATGATGACAAATGAGTCACATGGGGGCAAACCATATAATATGAGAGTGCTGTCCAAGTGTTGTACTATGCAGAGGGCAACTCATGACACTATCATAATCACAATTCAATAGCCTAATATTCCTCTAAAAGGGTGTGTAGTGTGTTTCTCAGCATCACAGCTTTCCCAGCTTTCTCTGGGTACGTTCCTGGGTGTTTTGGCTTGAGTTTCCTGTTGTTTCCCTGGCTCTCTCATTGTTTCTGTATCCACCAGACTCTTGGCTCTTGTCTTAGCACTCTGGGCCTTCTCTTTGGCCAGTGCTGTTCCCATCTCAGATGTCTGTACACCTCACCTAGAACGGTTCTACTCTATACTGTTGGCCGGGATTCATCTAGATAGCACCTGAATGTTGCTTTTATCCCACAGACGGGACCTTGTCTAGTATACTGGTAAAATATGGTATGATACTGAAATGCTTAGGTAGGAAAGGTGTAGGTAAACAAATAGATTTGGTACAGGTCTGGTAGGATGTGGTATAGAAAAATAAAGAATGGCAGATATGAATGGAATGCTAGGGGTTGTTTTGGGTTGAGACTGGGCACCAAAGATGGGGAGAGATGTGAAGACGAATGGGCTGGAGCATTTTGAGAGATAGCTCGTAGGCTGACACTCAGCCAGTGTACAACCCAATGGTAATAAGGTTTAAGAGACCTGGCTCAAAGGGTGGTGGGTAGGGAGGCAGATTGTGGTTCAAGCAGGAGGCGGGCAGAAGTGGGATTCAGGGCAGGAGCAAAGGGCCCGGAGGTAGGCAAATGACTTGGTGAGAAGGGAAAGAGAGAAGAGACTGGAGAATGAAGAAAATATCCTACATATGTCCAGACTACCTTGTCTGACTAACCCTTTGTGTCTGATATAACTAGTACTAGGAGATATACTTATTGAGAATACCCAGAGCCCTATGGTTAGGGCAGACTCGTACCTGCCACACCACTCCCCCAGTTGTGTCAGTGTTGAGTTACCCACTTTCTGAAAGTACACAATATGTTCGCAAAGATGATTTAATGGTTTCGTTCTTCAGTATTTTGACTTGTTTCCAAAATACAGGTACAATGGCCATAACTTTGCCTCTCCAAAGGACGTCAGATGGGTGGTGTCGAACCAGAACACCGCTTTAGGTAATTTACAGTTCTGTTCATTCGGTGTTGCCTGCAGTTGCTGGTGGGTTCTGAGAAATGGTTGTGACGAGTACAGCTCGCCGTGAACTCTAGTTTAGTACGACTGCTACCTGGTTTCCAATATAGCTCGAAAGGTTCATAGTGAACCCTTGAGCATCCGTCACTTTCGATAACTTCTCGTGAATCACAGATGCCAAAGGACAATGGAAGATGTCGCCAACAACAAATGTATGCGGCCCAGGTTTTGCACTGCACTGATGGAAGGGAACAGAAGTTTCCACCTGACTTTTGGTCCACCCGGCGTCCAACCATTCAGTATTTTCGGGTGTCCCATCGGTTGCATCTCAAGTTGTACTTGAAGCCAGCCGAGAAGTGATCTGCTTCCATGGCACACCACACACATCAACAGGCTGGAAGCTTGGATTGCTGATGATATCCACAAGCTTCAAAAAACTGGATTGTGATTTCTGCAGACCATCCCAGTACCATTCACCAAGTCTGAATGTGCTTTTGTTGGGGTACAGGTTGGTAAGGGTGCCGTGCTGAAGAGACATGTCGCCTGTGGTATGCTCGTGATCTTCTGACAAGTCCTGGAGATTCAGTAGGCTCTCTGGATCATGGGTTTGTAAGTTGTCTGGACTGGCAAAGGGTCCTCCACGGATGATGATTTTGGTCCTTCCACATCCAGCTGTTCCAGCTGGTTATCAAGAAGTTGCGGAAGCACTTGTGGGAGTGGCTGTCTATAACAATGGGGTAATTGGTGATTATCTCGTCTATTCCTGCGCTCTGTGAGTGGGATATTTGTATCATCAGGTACAGGCTATCATATCACTCTGATTAGCTAGCCACTAGCTGCTATTTTAATATCTGTCAAAGAACTCACTGGTATGGGGACTGTAGCAGGCTCTGCCAGCAGCACACTACTAGGGAGGTTTTCTAACTCTAGCGGAACTGGTTGAGTCTGAAACAACAAATAAACTTTTGTCAGTCTTCAAATCACTTGTTGGTAAAGTCTTTAATTTTGCATCACAAACCTCAACTCGGATGTCCAATGTAGCAGCTATTGACTCTGGTGTGTCACTGGTGCCAATGCCATGGGAAGGCCCCGGCTCTGAGTACACTTGGGTACTGGAACTGACAGTCAGGGAACGAGATGCAGTGGATTTTCTTTTCTTCCATTTGTCCGGATTTATGCCCTGGAGTGCACTTTCTATGTTCTGTTTAGCCCCTGGGCAGCCGCATCTGTGATTTGCCAGAGCGCCTGGCTGGTAAAAATCACGGCCACATGGGCAGAAAAATACCTGGGGTTCTTCCATATTAAACCTAGGGTCAACGAGCAGAGAAGATGAGTGCTGGTTAATGTAGGTGGGCGCCAATAAGTTGTTGCGCTCGAGTAGGTATTGTGCCAGTCACAAGATACTAATATCACATCAGAGTTTGGCACTGATAGGAGTTAGGCAACATAGGGGGTCCACGGCGGAGATTAATGACCTCGAAGCAACCTTGAGGTCATCCTGAATAAAGATGGCACCAATTTGAAAGATTTAAGCTGGCCGCTCACCGCTCGGACACACAATGTCTCTTAATCCTCTACTGCAACACCCTCAAACTTGCTTCTTGTTTGAACAAAATCAGCAGGTATATTTACATGCACCCCCTGGCAGTCATTCCTATGAGCGACTTCTGGAATGGGATGAACTTACCGAAGAGCTACAAGGGTATTTGGCCAACACCAGCACTTTGGTCATAACGGCCAACTCGCCCAAATACCAACTGCTCGCACACAACAGATCACCAAAGACATGCACAGGATCCCAACCCATGACCATATATGATCAGTGTCTGATCATGACCTGGTAGGCGCCAGATCAGTCCCATTTCAGGCAATGCGACTCTGACCTTCCTTTGGCAAGGCAATGCATTATTATTATGATTCGTTTTTGAAGGCCCATACTGGCCAAATCCCAATGAATAGGCACCCACCACGTTGAATGTGACATGTCCGGAGCCAGACCTTGTGTTGGTTGCAGCTGTGACCATGTTAACAGATACTCTTGTCCCTTTTTTTGTAATACATGGTGCACTATTTACAAGAATAGGTCACATTGGAGGACAATGTGAACAACCTCTACCAACTCAAAGCACTCTGGGGCTTGGTTATCACAGCCCTGACGAACTGCTACTGTGACTGTGTGATACCCTTCCATGTCTTCAAAATTGGTGTAAGGGAAATCTCCATGAATTCCATTGGATTGTCGGATATGGCCCAACCTCCAACCGGCAACTGCCTGGGTCTAGTCCGAGTCCATGCATGATCAACAGAATGGCGATATATATGTGAAATAATAAACTAACCCCAGTGAAAGTGAGAGTCACAAGGTTTAGTATTTGATGAGTGTTGATGTTACCATCCAGACCCATCCACAGGCTGCCAGCACCGGGGACACATCAGCCCAATATGTAGCAGATCATCAATTGGATCAAGCGAGAATATAGATTAACCAACTATAAGAGAACAGGTCACATTAATATTGCAGCGCTATGTATAGGTTTGTAGCGGACTTACAGGAGGATTGTCACGTGAAAGCCTTTTGAAAATCTGGTTCTGGACCACACAGGTGTGGATTTGTTGTAAATTGCAAATAAAGTTGTCGACATTTTTTCCCTCGTCCAGATGCGAAAGTGGGAGCGGCCTTGTCACACACCAATATACCTTGACTAGGTTGTAGAGGTAACACACACTGTGTTGGTATACTAGGACAATCCAGTCTTGCCAGAATGAATCATAATGCGGATATACTTGTCCAAAACATGAGTCTCAAATGGGCAACACAAGGATAGGACTTACTTTTCAATAGAATCATTGCATCTAGTACACTGTAACGAACATGCGGTGGCCCCTGACTGTCACTGTCAGGGCACGTGCATACTTCCAGACTTCCGCTGTGATATCAATAGATCAGTAGACGTCCGCATGCTGCCTTACTTAAATCATTCTTCATCCTTCCACCCCGCTAGATATTCCCACACGCATACTAGGAATATTCCATAACCAATATAAGAGATACATAGAAAACCTAGGTAGAGCAGTGAACAACCCTCAATCAAAGTGAGAGAAGTTTATACCTTCAACCACTGTGTGACCTCCCCTCTCACGCCACCGCTCAAGAATCATCACGTGTGTACGATCTCAGATCACCACATATTTTAAAGCAAACACTACTTGACTTTTCTAGGAGCCATCCTGATCTACAGAGTACCCCGGCGGTTAGGCCAACCTTCCTGAAGTACCCTCTGAGATCCCGATGTCCCCACACTACACTAGGAGTGGTAGGACAATACATCACTCTACCTCCCTACCTCCAAGCCCTCCAAGCGAGGCAACCGGCATTCCTCTAGGAGAGGGCGCCACAGAGATCCCCGACGTGTGCGCCACACAATCGGCCGTGGTTCCAGGGCTAGTCCCTGGCCACAATGCCCTGCCTGCAAGCAGTGGCACTTCGGGAGACGAGTCAGCGGCAACCACACTCGCCCTGAAGGACCAGATTACTGGCCCCAACAAGTTCGAGTCACCCCACCGAACGTCGAGGGCAGTAGTCCTACATACTGTATTCACAGATAGACTTGCAAATACAAATATTCTATTCCAAGACTGGTTCGCCGACCAGCCTGATGAGAATGAAATAAAACAAGAAGAACAATCTTACGACTGGGCAGGATCAAAAGATGATGATCCCCTGCCAGATATCAGTGATATGTCAGATCGGTTAGCTACCGGGTTACGTGAAGCACGCAAAGAAAACGACATACAGTCTTATACCGGCCAGTGTAACACCATATGTCAGTGTAACACTTGGGCATTTCTGCATGATCCCTGCATCTCCTTGCTTCAAATTTCTCTCCTACTTTAGTTATTGCATCTAGTTAAATGTTAGGCTGTTTTTTTACGCTGAAGGAATGTGATAAAAGCTCATAATCAATGCAAGAGCCAGTTATGGCACAGCTTGAACTTACATTTGAAATTTCGCAAGCGGAGATACAATCAATCAGACTTGACAAATGCATATGTAGGACCTATATGATTATTCTGCAAGTCTCAGGTCGTGAATCGGAGCTCATGCAGCTGAACACGATCACATTTTGCGGCTGTATAGAAGGCGAGAATCAGTAAATATGTAACAGTTGGCGACTTCATCAAGCAATGAGCTAATTAAATTGCCTAAATCGGTTAGTTTTAGTGCCAATCTCGCGGTGTTACACTGAGTGGTTTTTGCTCAAATGGGAACCGAACACGAACATGTCTATAGTAGCACAACCACTTCACTCCACGACATATAAATTGTATATTCCAGTACCTACTGCCTCTAGCTACATACTCATATAATTTTCTCGCTGTGGCGTTCAGTTTGCAATGTTTAATCGTGGGGACAGCATTTACGTGTTACACTGACCCGTCGAAGACTGTACTAAAAAAAGTGCATGTCAAAGATCTCTAAGTTTAGAGAGTACGGCAACGAGTCCAGATCATCAAGATCTGATCCGGAGAGCTCCGACAGCTTGGTGTCGACTAAATCCAGGCGAAGCGGGAATGGAAATTACAAAAGACCCCCTTGACCGCGAGTAAGTGTCTATGGCATACGACCGGTAGAGAATAATGACGGCCGAACAGATAGCCCAGACCGCATCCACTTCCGAGACAAGGGCAAGTGGCTTGCTACTGATAGAGATCACAGGCCCCCACTTGGCGAAGCCAGTGGGACTCGAGCTTGGGTCTCGGAAGAACAAGAGGAAACCCTGAGCGTGCGCAGAGCACAGTTAGAATATGACCAGGAGCTCGCTAGGGAACTCCAGGCACGCAATGATAGTGATTACGAGGCTGAGTCCAGGCACTTAGATAACCAGATGTCATATAACAATCAATTGCCTAAGGCCCGGAGGAAGCGAACTAGCGCCCATGCATTAAGCGCCTCCGCTCGCATATACTCAAGGAATGAGCATGCAGGGCCCGACGAGTGTCGCCCTTCTAAGCATGCAAAACGTGAAGGTCCCATGGATGAAGAGCAATCCAGGGACCGAAAGAACTGGAAATTGGAACGCTACCGTAAGAAGATCGAGCGTGCCAACCTGAAAAGCACCAGGAAGGCTGAAAGGCAGTTTTTGCCTTTCCGCCAAAACCCCTGTCCATATATGGGCTTTCTGTCACGTCAAACAAAAGTGGTTCACTCGCTCTTCGGAGTCTTTGACAGTAGTTGATCTTCTTCAAAGCTAGATGTTTACACTATTATGGCAGCATCCGGGACTTGTCGACACTTGTTCCGCCTCTTCCCATTCCCCTTCTCCTCCTCCTCCTCATCTACCCTGCCGTCAACGTCTGGCGCCTTCCACTCACGCCCGATCACCTCATCATGAAGATATACAATTCCTATGCACTGGAGCAACATACCAACATGCTGTTCCTAATTTTCTGTCTGCTACTTTCAAGTGTACAGCACTGTCATCATTGGTGCGCCCACACTTTCCCTCGTCTGCCATTCAATAATGACCATGCTACTTCACACTACCCCTCCCTCCTCCCACTGGTCTGCCCATCCCTGGATCCTGTCCTTCCCCTGGATCCTCCCCTCCTCATGCCTCCCCGGTCTCTCATGCCTCCCCGGTCTCTCATGCAGGATACTTAGAATCTGTAGTACAACTTTTTTGTATTTATATATCAAATACATTGGTTTCATTGCCATTCTATATGATTGAGACTCCTAAAGCACAGAGCCTCCCCCCTTCAAAACTTACATGTATCCTAAAGCACGAGACTTGGTGGATTTGGACGCACTCTGGCTTAGTAAATCATCATATACGGGTAGGTCATTAACTTAGCGCAAGTCAAGTGCTATACAAATTTACAACGAGCTTCCTGCACTAAATTTACTAACCGCTACAGGTCAACCGTGAGAGATTACCTTACATGGGATAAGGTTTTTGGCGAAAACTAGCCAACTCTGAAAGGCGCGTACAGCGCGCGCCCAAAGTCCCCTTCTTAATCCAAAGAGGCGTGAAAGCTTCCGAACGTGTACTGGTAGCGAGTCTAGTTTGGCCCCTGCATCTCACTACAGCGCGAATGGCAAATATAAGTAACCCGATGGCACCAGGTTTACAATAGCCCAAAAATGCATCATTGATGACTGGTAAATAATGTATCGTCGCCCCCTAATCACTACTGCTTCAATCAATCACTGTCACTGTCAGAGCTGCCATTATTGTCTTGATCATCATCAGTACCACTCTCCTCGTCGCTCTCCTCGTCCTCGCCCGCTTTCTTCACAGAGCCGCCCCTCATGGCAGCCATTTGACCTGCCAAGCTGTCTTCCTCTGGATC
>KV417519.1:421250-472569 GCA_001630335.1 Athelia psychrophila | reverse complement strand
ACCATACAGGACAACAAATGGCGGCATCACCGAAACCTTTGCGCTGGATTGTGTTCAAAACCCCAGTTAATGGGGAGTGACAGCACTGGAATAGGATCGACGTTCCATACCACCGACCAGTACAAGTACTGCAGTGATCAACTTTCGAGGCCATACGGTTCCGTTATAGATAGAAGGCCTCGCTGTGCAGCATACAGTACCTACTACCCAACAAATCTGCTCCGAAGGCCTTTTGCATTTACTTCGTGCATGTCACAGCTCTGCACAGCGTTCTGTGTCATGTGTGAGTACACGTTGACTCCTTTCTCGAATTTCCTGTCTCACATCGAGTTTTCAGGCTCACCCTCGCTTTTTTTTTTGCATCGGTGGGACGGCTACATAAAATGATATTGACCGACTGATACCATAACTTTTCCAGTTGGATTTTCATCGCGTGTCCCATCACGCACACACGCAGATGGTACGAATATGCGATAAATCCTGCTAGTGTGCTCATTTACTTTAAGACCGCCTTTGGACCAAGGCCTGCTACCTAAGTAGTCAGCAGCACTTCACTCAACTTCAAGCTATTGTGTAGTTTAAACCCAACCCCTCCACCAATGCAGATAAGGTTGCGTCGGCCATCATATCCATGTCCGTATGAGCGCCCACCATTGTTCACATGTGTATTTCAAGTCCGGACGCGAGCGAGCGATCCTTGGCGACCACAATACCAAACAGGGACAAAACACGTTTGAACGCCACTACCCCTGGTCCTGGAACAGCATTGACAGCCCGATGACCTCGCTCTCACTGCGCGATACTGAGTCCTAAACAGCTTCTGCCGTTTATCCTCCACGTCCTCTACGAGGCCGCAAAGATCATGCACAATCCGCTCCGCAAGCTTCTTAGTGTTGGGCGCTGCATCCAGCGTGGGCGACGGAGACGGTGTCGGAAGATCGTGCTAATACTCCGCCTCGACGCGCTTGTTCAATTATTCGTTATCGCCTCACTTAGCATCCGGCGTCCTCGGTAACAGTCGGTAACCTAATCATTGCAATTTCTGTTATCTGTAGGGTTTATGCGAAAGTTACAAGTATATCCTTGACGCCGGCTGTTACGTGCTCATTATCCCCCCTCTTGTCCTCCTTCTGACGACGCGGAAATTTTGGCTTACGATCTCTAACCACTACCTGTGGCCGCCGTCAAGCAGTTTGTGGGATGTCTGACAATGCCGAATTTCAACGTATGGCACAGGAAGCATACGCCGTTGATTGGGTGGCAGGTAAGTCATTCACGCTCCGTGTATTCTTGGAACGACGCAGACCAGGTTGGACGTAGCGGGGTGCATGGCGTGCATCTTGTATGATCATTTTATCACATTTGGGCAAGAGGTTAGCACTCGCTTCATCCTTTCCCGAATAACTTAATCGTTGACGAGTGCCCGTGTAGGTTGATAGGATGTGGATACAGCCGTGAGCGCAAAATCTGGCAGTGGCGAGGAAGTGGCGCTGAACAGCAGGATAGAGAACGCTGGTCAATCGCCCGCCTTCTGTTCTTCACAAACCGATATATTGTAGAAGCAATGTTAATGTGCGTCATCGTCTCTCTTTCCAGGATAATCATACCAGTAACTAATATTAGCCATCAGATTTAATGCTATAGGTTGGTAGTCTGTATTTGCCTTATCTGCTTCAGGATACATTGCTGATTTTATCCGCACAGCGTCCTCAAAGAATCATCTCTCAAGTGAAGTGAGTTTCATTCTTTCTAGATTACCACCTCTTATCAATATGTTTATGCCCGTCTACCTTCAGTTGTAAGACCGTAGTGGCCGAATTTGAATGTGCTTTGGAAATTGATGCGACTGCCACAGCTGTAAATTCTATCTACGGTGGCTGGTATGGTAGGTCGCATCAAACCTGTCGCGAAGGCGTGGAACTGAGGACAGCTATGCAGCACAATCACAGTGACGACTGCGGTGGTGGAAGGAATTTTGTTTTTGCGGGTACGGGCAATATGTAGGTATCTCCTCTAACGAACGTCGAGAATCTAAATGCAGTATTAATAAGGATCATTAGATCACGCAGAGCCTTCCGCAGGTATTCTGGCGTTTTGTTTCTACATCGGTCCGTCCCGTTTTCCCGCTATACTGCTTCATAAATTTTTATGTACGTTTCAGGTGGTGTGGGCTCGCTCGTAGGGCTAACGATAACGGATTATGTCGCTGATTCTGTGACTCGTGAGTAACATCTGACCTTCCGAACCACATCATTTTAGATGGCTGATCATTCTGTCCAGCTGTTGATGACTTTGCGGTGATGCCAGGGTGCTATGCGGCGAGTGTACCTGGGATTATAGCCGGTTATTGGTGAGCCTTAGTTCAATCCAAGGAGGCCACAGACGCTAATGGAAAAATTGTGGCAGGATTGCCCCCGTTATAGTCGAAAGTACGTTTGTTACCCCCAAGATGCAAGAGGTCAACTGATCGGTCGGTACAGGTCTGTTTTTTGGGCTGATCGCATTCAGGCTCGTGTCGTGGTGGCTGAACGATCGGCACGCCGTGCCGCCGACTTTGATATTACTTGTGAGTTCGGCTGAGAAATAGTGAGACAGACAACTGAAACCTGTCCTGATAGGCGAGAGATTCTACGATTTATTTCACCATCATTTTTGGTGAGTTTTTATGCGGAGCTTCCAGTCACGACCTAAACCGTTCGATGCCAGTGTTACTAATCACGAACCTCTTCATGTTCGAGTATGCCCCACCATTCCTGTCTTCATTGATGGTCACGCCTGTCAATACTGCGGGCTGCATAGCCGTAACTGCTATATTCCTCTTCTATGCCGGACAATCGTCTAACCAGCTGCTTTTGACTTCAGGGCTCGCGCATGTTGCTTAATCTGCGTGCACTTGCCTGCACCGATTTAACTGAGAACAATGCCTCAGTCGCGACGGGTTTGCGTTTTACACCTTTTCCGCGCCACCGAGGGCAGAGGCATGAGCGCTCAAGTGAGATGGCAGGATCTTCGACACAAACGGGGCCGGAGGGGACCACAGATTCAGGAGCTTGGGAGATGAGCAGTATCATATTTTCTCCCACCGAGGACAGTCAACGATCGAAGGGGAAATCGGGCTCGCATAGTGGTGTTTAATTTACCATATGCACACTGTCATACCATGTCGTCGTCGTCCAATTGCGCATGATTGGAAAGCACTGGTTAGACTATGTACTAATTTCAAAAATCATTCCACCTTGTACACGATTTACAAGTAAATGCTCTTGCTAAGGTTTGACGACAATCTTCAAAGCCTGGCGGCTGCTCATCTTTTCGAGTGCCTCATGGTACTGTTCAATCTTGTATACGTTCGTTACCTGAAACACGCTACGGTGAGAACAAGCGACTACGAAATACCAAACAGGGCACTCACCATTCCCTTGACGTTGATTTTCCCGCTGTCTAGGTATGCGACTGCACGAGGGAAGCAGTGGGCTTGACAGAATGAGCCTATAATCTGTACGGATCGCGCGAGATTAGTAGTTTTTCGACACGAAGGTTCAGGCAAGCGGTGCGTCTTACCCTAATCTCATCCCCGAATATCTTTGAGGGCGACCAGTGCACAAGAGCTTGGTTCGCATACACGGCATATATCATCAATGTGCCGCCACGCCGGACATAGTTGATGGCCTCGTTGGCAATCTTCTCAGACCCAGTTGCTTCGATCTAGCCTCCAGATGAGTATCCTTGGACTCTCAAACGAGAAATAACATGACAGATACTCACCACGACATCGAATCCATACTGATTATCCGCCTTGAGCTTCGCCCATTGTTCCTGAGGATTGTCCCGGTCAAGCTCTACATATTCATCCCCGGCATTGATGTCCTGGGCTATCTGTGTCTTTATGCCCTTGTTCGCTGCTATCACCACCCTCGAGGCGCCATTCAACTTCAGCAGCTGCGCTAATATCAGACCTGTGGGTCCCGCCCCGATGACTAGCGCCTCAATGCCGACGGGCGCAGCGAGCTTGTCCAACCCATGTATAGCGCAGGCCGCAGGCTCCACAAGAGTAGCTTCTTCATCGCTGAGATTGTGGATTTTGAACACTTTGGAGGCTTCGCTGTGAGAGTCAAAATTTGAAATTATAAGTATGGAGTAGATGTGCAGAATTGATATCGAGCGCATACAATGTGATGTATTCGGCAAAGCCGCCTGGCAAGTTCACTCCGCGACCTTGAAAGCTGGTGCAAAGATGATGTTGTCCCCGCCGGCAAGTATCACATATACCACACTGCGGTTTTCATATCAGTGCGAAGTTCATGAAAGGACTCGCATGGCTTACCGTCACCCCAGGATCGGCAACACATCGATCACCTATAGCAAAACCCTTCACGTCTTTCCCTAATTTCTCGATGACTCCCACTACTTCGTGTCCAGGAACTAGCTGTATTATCAGAAGTCACTTCAGATTAGAAGAAGGGAACATCGTCTCTGAACAATAAACCGCTGACAGGAAATTTGGCGAAAAACTCTCCATCGTGAACATGACTGTCAGTCCCGCATATTCCTGGTGGCGGTGATTGTGAGTGGCTTAAGTAGCAAGCGCAGCTTGGAGTACACATACCACAGCAAGACACTTTAATTTGGACACGATAACAGCTGAAATGAGCTTATCCAATCACATCGTGACAGGGTAAGTGATCTCACCTTTGATAAGAACTTGATCATGGCCAACCTCAGGGACTGCTATGGATCTGACGTCGAATTGTTGGGGCTGAGAGCGATTTGGAATAGAGGAAATCAGTTCCACATATCAGGCGCATCAGCCGTCCCGCAAGACACTTACAGCTGGGTAGAAGACGGCTCTCATATTCTCTGAAACCATGCTGGCTGTGGTAGATGCGAAAGAAAGGGATGTTCATCATTGATGGGCATTTATACGAGTGAAGGCACGCGTACCGTCATGCGACTTTTCTGCAACGTAAATACGACCTTAAGGCCGTTGGATGATAAGGGGAAGAGTTCACCCTTCCGGTCGTATCGCGGTCGTATGCAGTAGGAATGTTAACGTGCCTTGTTATTAAGCAAAGAGATGACAGCGGGAAACTGAACAATCGCTCAGGCCAGAGGTTTCTTCGCTTCGGGGTTCGAGGTACTAGCCTTTATGCTTTGAGTAATCATGTCGGGAAACTCTGGAAATATGTATACTAATCATGACGACGTTAATTATAAGTAAATTCGATGTAAACATGTGGGTAGGAAGGGGGAGGGCATCATACTTTCCTGTCATAAAGCACCATCGAGCTCCACAGGCGGTGGTCGATGTCTCTGCTGGTTTGAGATGTCCCCTTCATGATTCTCGATGCTCTTCTCTTCGTCTTGCAAATGCAGAGATGGCTGTATAGATTCTATGGGCGACACAGTGCCGTCCGACATTTCACGCGACATGGGGTATCCCGCGGGCGTCTGTGCGCTTTCAAACTGCGTCTCGCCAACGCTCGAGTCAGCGACTCCTGCTGGTGTTGTCAGATCTAAATGTGTGCAGACGGAAGATCACGCACTCTGTATCTTGATTAGAATGCGTTGACTCATGATCCAGACCATGGCGTAGCCTAATGAGGCCCTGCAGTTTCGATTTAGCAACATATAGACATGATACAACGAGTTGTGCTCACCCAGATGTCTAAAATGGTAAATGAGTTTTACATATGGCGTCTGGCTGTACATAACATTTGGACACACCTGCAATTCTTTCTTCGCCTCTTGGAACAGTATGATATTGAAGATGTTTGCGCCTAAGGTCCTGCTTAGGACGAGATTCAATGATACACCCGATGCAATGCGCTTACCGGCGAGCGCAACAACGTATCCAAGACCATCCATGATCATGCTGCGTGCTAATGTCTTGAGACAAGTTCAGAGACAGACATGAGATAAATGCACTCACGCTCGAAGCAACTTAATAAGTCTGCGATCGGTCGTGTTGACCCTTATTAACTGCCACGTTGCGATTGATAGGACGAGAAAATTGTAGGACATAGATATCACATAGAACATCCACGCGGTCATATGTGGGCCGCTATCACCCGTGGTGCAATTCCCCTGGATTGACAAGATGATGTGAGAATGGCATCGAAGGAATGGGCAGTTTTTCTAGTACCCCAGACTGAGCAGCTGTTAGACATATTCATATAAGTGGCGATACGCAGACGCAAGGGTTGTCGCTTACTGGTTCTTGAGAAGAAGGTGACCAGCCATTCCATTGCAGAGACGACAATGCCGAAGCCTATTAGAAAGAACTTGACCCATCGCGCACGCCGGGAAATGTTGTATGTTCTGTAGCAGTTTCACGTAAGCCGAGCTTGGTGAAGTATGCGGGTGAATCATGCGCCTGACCTGATACCAAGAATGACCTGCGAGATCATTGTCTGAATCACTGGCGCCGTGTGCGTGTTATCAGTAGATGAAGCTGACCAGGCTTTGAGGCTCGTACCTTTGATAGCCGGGACAATTAGGAAGAAATGTCTGCAACCATTGTGGGAGAAACCGTGATGGAAATATCCGTAGTTGCCTATAGCCATGAGTTGCGTCAGCTTTGAATTGCGCAGAATGAAAGAATTTGGAAATATGCACTAATAACCAACGCCGCAATGCTTATATAACGAATGGATACGAAGAGTATACAAAGGATGCTGCAAGTGAACGACGATGTCAACTGATAGCACGTAAACGTCAAACTGAAGGATGAAGATACTAACCTGGGCCGGAGGAGCGTGCGCTGCGCTCTGTAAAGGTGCCATTCTGCAGGCAGTGTCAGAAGGTAGCTGCGAATGAGTTGATCAGTACGATCAGCGCGCGACGAGCTAGTGCGCTTTGCAGTTAGATCACTAGCAAATAAGTACGCACTCGTATAGTCCTACAGAAAGTGCAGCAATTCGCAAGAAGCTCTCCGAGGTGGAGGTATCGATTAACATGGCGGTGATGCTAAGAGGCTGGAGATGAACGTTCTGGTCAAGAGGCACTGCGATGAATTTGTGTTGAATGCCCGTATATGACCAGAAAGGTGCTAGCTGGAAGCGGTCTGATCGATCGTGCTGGGCCTGAACATGGGCGTGGCCGGGGGAAGAGTGAGAAAGGTACACATGTCTTAAAGGAATCAGAGGGATCACTGACCCGATCATTTCCCTGCGGGGATTAGACATCTCACCATCCAAGTAAATGAACACTTGAGCTCTGCAAGGTCGGAAAGTCGTGGCAGCCTGAGAGAGCTGCCCGCACCTGTCAAATTTCCGCATCTATGCCAAATCCGGTACCACTGTTGCTGTCACTTGCTTCCTCAGGAGTCAGTGACCCTTACATTGCCCTTACATTTAGAATTGCCCTGCTGTAATATTACATGTCTGTTATGATGAGTCTGTGAGAGCTCAATAACTCTGTGCGTTCGAGCAGGCCTAGGGAAGCTGGCGTTGTCTATCCGCTTGGTGACACTGCCTTGAGACGGTGGCTTCATGGTGAGTTCATTTAATTACAAAGCGCCTTTCAAGTCGGGATTATGGTTGCGATGGAATCCTAGTGGTGGGATTAGGGTGGGATTATTGATTGTGCTTGGCGGTTTTCGCATCAGCTCTGCAGTGTGCACACCCAATGCACACCATCCTATTTGCCTCGGTCTTTCGCGGATTCTGGTTTAATTTACTGTTTACATACGTGTATATCTTTAATTCAACACAGACGGCCCACTGGACGTTGAACCGAGTAAGTAAGATGACCGCCTTTTTGGCGGAAATGTGGCGGGGTGTTACTTCTTTACCGTCCAGTCCCAAACATCCTACACACGCCCAGATCATCACAGATATTACCTCTCACGGTCAATGTGTTTGAGGACTCACTGCAAGTTTCGCAAGCCACCTCCACGATCCGCGACACACTTTACCAGCAGCAGTGTCCTGGTGCTACAGATCTGCAGGCTCCATGCAAATTTAATACTACAGTTACACCCCATGCTAATATGTCTGACGGCGATATAAGCATACAGCATATATATTGAGAATCGAGTATTCATCGGTACGTTACGGCTGCCCATTTTCGGTGGCTCAAACGTTTCCCTGATCACTGTATTGTATATGATGGTCATGGGGTAGTGTCCGGATCTACTAAAAGAAGGCGGAAGACGGCCATTGTGAAAGCCCTGCTGCACCAGCGAGCGCAGATCATTCAACGAAGATCACCCATACATAGCCTATCTGGAGGATGCATTGAGCAATCATTTCTGCTTGATTTGTGGAAACTAAGGAAATATGTATACTGATCGTGACGACGTTAATGAGAAGCAGATTCGATGCGAAATCGTGGGTAGACATGGAGGGGGAGGGCGTCAGACTTTCATGTCATAAAGCACTATCGAACTCCACAGGTGTGCGATGTCCCTGCTGGTCTGCGATATCTCGTTCGTGATTATCAAGGCTCTTCTCCTCATCTTGCAAATGTAGAGATGGTTGCGCAGAGTCCGGGGGAGACAAAGTCCCACCCGACGTTTCGCGCGACGTGGGGTATCCCATGGGCGCCAGTGCGCTTTCGAACTGCGTCTCGCCACTGCTCGAGTCGGCGACTTCTGCTGAGGCTGTCAGATCGAAATGTACGCAGAGACGGAAGGCCACACACGCTGTATCCGGATGAGAATGCGTTGGCTCATGATCCAGACCATGGTGAAGCCCAATGGGGATCTGTATTTTCAATTAATAACATACAAGCAGGATACAACGTCTCGTGCGCACCCGGTTGACTAAAATGGTAAATGAGTTTTAAATATGACGTCTGGTTGTACAGAACATTTGGACGCACCTGCAATTCTTTATTCGGCGTTTGATATAGTAGGACATTGCAGAGGTTTGCTCCTAAGACCCGGCTTAGCACGAGGTTTAAATGATACACTCGGTCTAACATGCTTACCCGTGAGCACGACAAAGTACCCAAGGCCGTCCATGATCATGCTGTGTACTAGTGTCAGGGGACGAGTTCAGAGAAAGATACGATTTTGAGAAATGCACTCACAGTCGAAGCAGCTTAGCAAGTCTGCGATCGGTAGTATTGACTCTGATTAACTGCCATGTTGCGATTGATAGGACGATAAAATCGTAGACCATGGCTATCACATAGAACGTCCACGCGGTCCTATGTGGGTCGATGTCGCCCGTGGTGCAATTCCCCTGGATTAAGATGACGTGAGAATGACATCGAAGGAATAGGCAGTTTTTTAGTACATGATCCTGAGCAACTGCCAGAAATATTCACATAAGTGGTGATACGTAGACACGAGGATTATGGCTTACTAGTTCTTGAGAAGAAGGTGACCAACCACTCCATGGTTGCGACGACAATGCCGAAACTGATTAGAAAGAACTTGACCCATCGCGTACGTCGGGAAATGTTGTATGTCCTGCAGCGGTTTAATGTAAGCTTGGTCAAGTATAAAGTATATGAGTGAATTATGCGCCTGACCTGATACCAAGAATGACCTGCGAAATCATTGCCTGAACCACTGGCGTTGTGAGAGCGAAATCAGTATATAAAGCTAATCCGGATTTAATGCCACTGGTACCTTTGAAAGCTGGGGCAATCAGGAAGTATTGTACGCAACTATCGTGGGAGAAATTGTGATAGAAAAATCCATAGTTGCCTATAACAAGTTGCGTCAGTTTGAAGCGCCCTGGATGAGAGCAATTGCGTATACGCACTGAGAACCAGCACCAAGATGCTTGTATAACGGAGGAGTACGAAGAGTATACAAACAATGCTACAAAGGAACGACAGAGTCACGTGAACTTCAAATTGAAGCATGAAGATACCAACTCACCTGGGTCGGAGGAGCGTGCGCTGCGCTCTGTAAAGTCGCCATTCCGCAGGTAATGTCAGAAGATAGCTGCGAGTGGGTTGATCAGTACAATGAGTCGTGCGAAGGGCAAATGCGTACTCATAAAGCCCTACAGAAAGCGCGGCAACTCTCAAGAACCCCTCCAAGGTGGAGGTATCGATTAGCGTCAGCATAGCGGTGGTCCCAAAGGTTGAAGATGGATGTTCTGGTCAAGAAGCACACAAGCGGCGAGGTGCGTTGAAATTGCGTTGCAATTGAATGCCCGTATATGACTAGAAAGCTACTAGCTGTAAGCGGCCTGATCGATCGTGTTAGGTCTGCAGATGGGGCGTGTCAGTCAGGGAAGAGCGATATATGCATGATTGGCTGGTCTTGGTGTTATTTTCATGCAGGGATAGATACTTCACCTAGGAAAATTTTGAACACTATGAGCTGTGCATGTTTTGAGAAGTTATGGCTTGGCTATGGTAGCACTATGGCAGCCTGCCAAGAGAGCTGCCCGCAGCTTGCGCAGCTGTCAAACTATCTCCAATGCGGTAGACTAATACTCCTGATATGAATTTTGAGAATGTGGCTGATATCTCGGTAACTACAAGGCATGTATCTTAGCAGAGTGACATCTCAATGAAGAAAACCTTCATCTACACATTCATAATTCTTTTAGAATTTACTATATGATAACAATTGCGTCGGGCATTGAGCGAGACGGCGATGCGGTTTTGATGGCATTCATTCGTGTATTTGGTCACATCAGTCACACTCCACAAGTGCAAGTCTCGTGCTTGTGGCGGGTATTGCGGCACGAGATCATGTCTCGCCTCACGCATCGCAAGTTTCATCTATTTCCCTGCGTATCAAGTGACAAGGCCTGACAAGGCCTCCAACCGTTCTGCATATGACCTTTACATGTGATCCCGTTTACAGGCACTTAACTGCTACGAAGTATCGCGAGGATCTCTTACTATGATTAGATCTCCTTGAACGTTCACTAGACGTACACAAATAGTAGTGTCAGCCCCATACAACGGGGCCACCGTAGACTAGGGCACCATGTCCTATCTTTGTCTTTCTAGTTGGGGAATAAAACAAGGTGTTGCAATGTCAATTCACAAGGGACAGCAGATATTAATGCCGTGGATCCCGTGAATGAAATGGCTCAAGTCTAAGATGGCTCATTCACCAATCCACAGTACTGCCTCCGTTTGAATAAGTACACTTCCTCCTTCGCCCACCATCTTGTACCTCTTGCTGCGCCTCCCTCTGCGATGATGGTCCTCAAGTCTCCCGCTGATGCAGCGGACTACTATGTGGAAGGTGGATACGATGATCTCCGTGGCAAATTGTGAGAGTTATCGGTCGAGCCGAATCAGGTCGCCGCATTGTAGCACAGGTATGCGATCTGCCCCTTCCTGCTTCTCCTCCTTCTAATGCGGGGTATTTCGGGTCATTAGAAAACCATCACCTGCTCGCAAACAGCCATCTCTGCAGACTCTGGAGGCCGATACAGAAGACTTTTCGCGTCGCTTGAATGTCTCTGGCTCCAAGCGACCATCTCATATACCCACACGTCCTGACCACAGCTCTGCAAAGAATAGCAATTTTTTCAATCCCCATACCAACCCCATACCGATGCGTCGTACTGCGGAACCTGAGGCCGCCTCAGATGATGCCAGCAGCTCATATGCACCCCGCGGGTTCACCTGCCAGCCCAAACAATCGTGAACTTTTGGCGCATTCACGTCAGCTATTTGACCACATCAAGGACGATCATACACGACTCTCCATCTCTCGCGCCACCCAACTTCACACTATCGTTAGGCACAACCACATCTAGTGCTAGCAGTGCGACGCAAGGCGGATGGAGGCGGTGTTTTGCTGAAAATTCGAGAGGAGGTCGTCGACGAGGACGCCGAGAAGCAGAAATCGAGAAAACTGATTGATGACCACAACGGTTCGTGTGTTCCATTTTCATGTGGTTATCAACATTCTAATGCTGACAAGGTCTGGCGGAAGTGATGCACAATCTACTCGAGATCTCGCTAGCACCGAGTGTACTGGTCATCTTGCGCAACATCCCGACTAAGTACAATAGCATCATCCGCTTATGGTTGCCGCCATCAGGAGAAGAAAAGACGTGTGCTTGCGCGTCGCGCCCCGTATGTGGACGACGTCGCGCCGATGGCCGTTGTGGCAGCTCGCTGCGAACAACAGCATTTGCATCCACCTCCGTCACGCAGTATGCGTTGTGTTGCAGCCAAGGCGTTCAGGACGTCGCACAGAAGACCACCGAGGCCAAGTCGCCGTCCGCCGCAGCATCGTATTTCTTTTCCGCCAACACAAAAACTATCACCACCACCACCACCACCGAGATTGCCCAGGTCGCAACCATCTCGACCCAACGGCGAAGTTCACAACCCCCAAGCGCGCTCACCCGCACCCAGTCCCAACGCCCATGCCCAGTCCCCACGCGTGTTCGCCAGGCCCTCACCCTCACCCAACCCCCAGTCTCCACACACGCTGGCCAGTCTCCACGCACGCTGGCCAGTCCCGCTTAGTTACTGTACATGTGCCAGTGCAAATATCAAAGCATATTGTGATAACTACTACATACACCACACTACCGCTACTGAGAGCTACGACAATCTACTGGGAGATGTGAGTCCTCAGTAGCAGCTCGTAGAGACGCATATCTAAGGCCGCAGCTGTGTTTCCTGCTGTGTTTCCTGATGTCGGTATTCACGAAATCTCTCCGAATCACCAACAAATATTGGTCAGGAAAGTTGTGGGTTCCAGCAAAAAACAATACGTGCTCTGCGTGAACACTGAGGAAGTCTGCTGCACTTGACCGACCATGCAGCTTTAAAGTTCTACTTACCGACATTGTGTTGCCCACTGTCACAAACGACAATACTCCCTATGGATTGTGTATAATTTGCGCACATTACTTCGCCTGCACCCTCATCGACTCGCAATATCCATTCATTCAGTGAGACTGTACTAGTTTTCAATCCGTGCGCTAATGAATAATGATTTGAAGGTAAAGTACAGGTAGAAGTTAAATAACCAATGCAAGAAGCCACACATTGCGTCAAAAGCGAATCAAGTAAGTCAGGTCGACGATGCGGGATCGGGGTATTAGTATGATGTACGTAGGGGCGCATGCATGCGCCAGTGCGGTTAATATTTTCTAAAATGCAGTGGACCATATGGGTATATCAATGGCCACCATCCCTGCGATTATTGTTTCGGCGCTGCAGAGTATGGCGGTAAAGACGCGGTTGACGATGAGAAAGAAAGCGGCACCAGACCTGGCACCAAGGGCAAGCTCCCGTGGCCTACGCCAGGCGTTACGGGCCTCGAGCTTGAAGGCGTGTTCACCTGCGAGCGATTGTGCACCATGTGCGCTCGGATCAGGTGGCCCGCCGCGAGGGCGCTCATGAGAGAGAGCTCGCCTGCCATCACGGATGCCGCAATGAGGCGCGCGAGCATCTGTGCGTTTTGGCCGGGACTTGTCATGTGTGCGCCCTTCAAGCCGAGCATTTCGAGGACGGCTTGCTGGGGCCCGAGGATGGTGCCGCCGCCGACAGTGCCGACTTCGATGCAGGGCATGGAGATTGTCACGAGTAAATCCTCGCCGTTGTTGGTTCTATAGATGTGTCAGATGGTGTCTTGCTATGGTAAACACGATGCACTCACGGTTCCATCAGTGTTATGCACATCGAGCTTTCAACATTCTGCGCGGGATCCTGACCGGTAGCCAAGAAGATTGCCGTCAAAATGTTCGCGGCGTGGGCGTTGAACCCTCCAATCGAACCCGCCATGGCGCTCCCGATGAGATTCTTCTTGATGTTGAGATTGCACAGTGCCTCCACAGTAGTCTTCAGCACGCTCTTGACGACAGACCCAGGAACCACGGCCTCCGCGACAACACTCTTCCCGCGTCCCTCTATCCAGTTGATCGCAGCGGGCTTCTTGTCCGTACAGTAGTTGCCTGACAGCGCGAGCACGATCATCTCAGGGAACCGCTTCGACAACGCCTCGAGTGCCTTCTCTGTGCCCTTGGAGATCATGTTCATACCCATAGCGTCGCCCGTCGTGGTGGAGAACCGCACATACAAGGTGCGCCCAGCCATTGCCGTCTTCATTTTCTGCAGCTTCGCGAACCTCGAGGTGGACTCGAATGCTTCCTTCAGAATCGCGTACCCGGACTCGCTCTCGATCCACTTCTTCGCCGCAGCCGCGTTGGTGATGCTAGGGAAGTCGATGGCAGGGCCGCGGGTCATGCCGTCGTTGGTAACAATCGTGGTGACACCTCCGCCAGCGTTGAGCGCCTTGCATCCACGGGAGGTGGAAGCAACGAGGGTGCCTTCAGCAGTGGCCATGGGGATAGGGTACAAA
The DNA here is from genome assembly GCA_001630335.1 of Athelia psychrophila. Classification (NCBI taxonomy): domain Eukaryota; kingdom Fungi; phylum Basidiomycota; class Agaricomycetes; order Atheliales; family Atheliaceae; genus Athelia; species Athelia psychrophila. The sequence continues at coordinate 458,318 of KV417519.1, read as the reverse complement.
AGTCCATCGATCTTCAGGGGACCCGCGATGCCGAGGGGGAGAGGCATGTACCCAATGACGTTCTCGCAGCACGCGCCCATCACACGAGAGTAGTCGTAGTTGGCCATGGGAATTTCGGACGACTCCAGGGTCTGTGTGCGCGAGGCTCGCGAGATCAGCGCACGGCGGACAAGGACAGCGCGGTTGTTGTCGTCGAGCTGTTTCTCCAGTGCATATGCTGCGATCTTGCCTTTCTGTGCGAGCAGGATGACTTCCTCGTCGGTGAGCAGCGAAAGGGACACTGATACAGGGCGCGGCCCGTTCTCGAAGATGTTGATGCACTCCTCGAGCGAGCGCATTGGCGCACCGCTGGAGGTCTCCTTCTTTGCCGAGCCACCTGCGTCTGAAGAAGTATCCGAGGATGATTGGGCGGCGTCACGCTCAGCCTGAATACGGAGCTTCTCATCGACGGTGCCGAGCATAAACTGTGCCCGCGAGGCGGTGGCAGGCATAGCGAGGGGCGCGACAATTGTAATGCGCTCGGTCTGTAGAGCCACAACTGGTGCGTGAGCCTGGGGCTGAGACTCAGCGGGCTTCTGTTCCTCCACCAGCTCGGCCTCAGCCTCGTCCTTCTTCTCCTGCGCACGGCTAGCGCTCACGATAGATTTAAAGCGCACGGTGGGTGGCCGCAATCCCCCGACTCCGCCGAGGGCAATGCCTTTGATGAGGTACCCGTTGAGTGCAACACTTATGGCGAGGACAATGACAATCCATTTAGAGATTATGGGGTCGCCGACGAGGCGGGTCCAGGAGGTCATGAAGTTCTCGAACATCTCACTGGACTTGGTGCCCGAGAAGCTCGTTTGGGTAGGAGGCACGACGCTGAAGTAGATAGGGGGTGAGATCTTCACGATGACGTCGGTTTCGTTGTCGGTGAGTAGGCTGGTGTGGCTTTGAGCGAGGGTGGAGAGGACGCTGGCGATGGCCGGAGTGGTGATATCCACTCTCTTGGATCCCGGCACTGCTTCACCAAATGCGTCAGGAGAACGGAGGGACGTCTGGGTGTTATATCGGGCAAGTGCGGTGGTCGGTGTAAGCGTCGTGGTAAAGTTGAGAAGGTGCAGAGTCAAGAAAGACACGATCTGAAATGGCTGTCAGAATCAAGCTCGCGCACATTATACTCAGAGGTGCATACCAATAGCAACTTCAATCTCGCCACTGGGTTCTGCTGCTTAAACTCCATATCCACCTTGTCCTGCGACATCTGCACATGCAAGTTTGAAGATGAGGCACTTGGGGACAGCATTGATCCTTTGACGCCCAAAACACCTGTAGAGATGCGCAGTCCAAGGCTCGGCTCCGGTGTATGTATGAGATTTCCACTGATCGGCTTCCTAGCGTCGGTGGGGGTCGAAACAATGCGTGAGCGCGAGTTAGCCTGAGCACGAAATTGTTTTATGCGCCGGACCTGAATGGGGTAACAATTGCGAGAGTATCAGTTAGGCCGAAACAAAAGATTGGGGCACAGCAGAATCATCATCCAATCGGTCCCCACATTCTGTCGGCCTTTGCACGACGCAAGTCCGCAGTCACGTGATACCACAACACAAAAAAAGCGACTCTCACCTCAACCATTACGCTCAATATGGCAACGTAGAACGTGCCCAGCAGGATGCAGTCAAGAACAAGACACAACGCTGCGAGGGCACAAAATTCCCTAAGTCCGCCAACTTTGGTGTTCGCACCGACAAGGAGTACCGCCACTTCGAGGGCGTAGTCTCGGAGGATCACATTGCCTGCGCGGTCGAAGGATTCCATAATTAGCTCGCCGGCTGGTTTCATCTGCCCGCGCCACTTTCCATCTTTAACGGTGGTCGTCAAGTGCGGGTGAGAGAACACGGCCCGTGCGAAGCGCAAGGGTTTGTCAAAGCCAACTGTGCATACAAGGAAGGGGAGGGCCTCCGTGAGGCTGATAGGATCGAGAGGAATGCCGAGATACAGGGCAATCGGGAGGGCGAGCATGAATGCGAGGATGCATGAGGATAGGATCGCCGTCGTCAGCCAGAAGTTGGATCCCAACGCCCGAGAGGATAGGAATAGGCGAATGAATGACACGTGCATGAGCGCATATCCGACAAGTACCAATAATATATCGAGGGAGTCGGCTCTCTATAAATGTATATTGGTCAATAGCTGATTTTCACATGCACATTGCGACTGACCTTGGCCAGGTCCCAGAACCGCATGACGAGTGCGCGGGCTGCATAGGCAATCCATTTACCACTCTTCATTTCTCCTATTGTTTCGCTCTGGCGTTCCTCGATCTGGAACTGGACACCGAACTTATCTCCTGCAAATTTGCCGTGCTTCTTGAGTGCGGCCATGAAGTCATCCGCGGCGTCGGGGGCAAACGACAGCGTCAGAATTGATGAGCGGGGCGTCAATGATGCAACGTCGGTGAAACAAGGCGACCCGAGCAAGGACAGGTTGGCAGCGCGGTGACACAGAGAACTGTATTTCTGGCCAGACTGGGATGAAAACCCGAGGACGAGGTAGTCCGTGAAGTTGTCCACCGCCTCGTGAATGAGTGCCGCCGGCTCGAGGGGAATCTGTGCAAGAGTCGTACGGTAAGACTACGAGTTACACTGTCAGAAAAAGTAAACGCACCACTCCGCTTCCCAAAGCCGTGGCCGCGTCGAGAGAGAACATAATTTGCTGCATTTCCAACGCGACGACACCGTTCGCAGGCGGCAGCTTCGCGTCGAGCCATTTGCTTTCGCTGACACCTATCCATTCGCTGTCGCGCAGAAACGCGTGAGCAGGCCGTAGTGCGGACGGGTAGGTGGATGCCCAGAACGAGGAGTGTTTTATGGCCGACAAGACCTGGAAATATGCTAGGGTGCCCAAAACAAAGAACGTGACGATGATTTCTATGGGTTGGAAGGCTGCACGCGAGGCCAGAGGGCGTAGGATGGCCCGCATACTGGGCAGTCTACGAGGTGGAAAAGCGGTGGTTGGGGGTAAGTAGTCAAGCCGGTTGTTGAACCCTTTAATGGCGAAAAAGAAGCGGGATCAGCCTAGCGTTAACATTTTACGTAGTCGCTGGAACTCACCTGTCTCGTTCAGGCCTCAAAATAATGCACAGTTAAATGCAGAATATAGTCCAGACAGCCGGAAACACTTCAGGTTGAGCTGAGGGTGCGGGGAGAGTGGGGAATGTGTGTGTGGTACGAGATTGTTTTTAGAGTCAATGCCTAAAGCCTCCGAGAGCGAGAAGCGCAGCGTCCGGGAGGGGTCCGCTCCCAATCTACTCCGAAGTGTGTGCCGAGAATCCTAAGTGCCCCGGGATCTCCGCCTTCCCTTCCTCCACAGGCCACACAACCTGGCTCATGACCGACTCATTCAATGTATCGACAAATTATATTCAACACTCCTATGCGCCAGAAATTTTCGTTGACAACTCTGCGTGACAGCTAGATCTCGCCGCGACCGGCAAATGCAGAAGCACAAAAGCTTACCCGGACTCGGAACACCCCAACGACTTGCAACGATCCTAAAATCTTGCACTCGCCGCCGAGCTACCTGATATCTTTCCCGGACCTAAACGTTTAAAACATTCACGCACGAAGCTGCACGAAATAATATCTCATCTAGCCGGTCGTTGCCTATTATATGAATTCTCACTTTCCCGCTCCTACCACTTCGTTTCAACCTCGTATGTGAATGTTACAGTTTGGCCTAGTGCCAGTGGGAAATCAGGTGCGCTAAGCGGTGTATTGTATGCTCGAATTGAATTCAGGGAGTACCTTTGCTGATCGAGCTGACGACGCACACGCCAGGTATCAGCAGGTATCACAGAGAGATAACGGTACGTACTTTTTTCCCAAATGACTGGAACCAGTTTTCCCCCTTGGAGGTTGCGATTGTAATTTGTGGGCATGCAGTGTGGGCATGCAGTGGATTTGCCATCCGTGTACCTACCTCATGTACAACTGATAGCAAATTTAAATGCAGTTCAACAGTCAACTGACAAGGCAGGTGTGCTAGTACGTATCTAACATTTGGGGTTCCATACACATTGTATACACCGTTGGCGTCATACCCGTCTTAATGCCTTATGTCCATCTCCTGAGTCTCGTGGAGCTGACATAGGGGACCGGTGGGGAGTACATACCAGAGTAGGCACCTGTCACAATATATTAATATTAATGACAGCTGTCCGAGATGGCCGTAGATGTAGCTTCACCCAAGCTTCACCTCTATTTTGGCAGGAATGTCGAACCATTGCTCGAACATTCTAAGTACTGCGGTTTTTCATATCCCAGGGTATCTGTAACATCGCCGCAGCCACACGCAGCCATCTTATGTCTCATCGCAGAATGGATTGCTTACTACTGACTGTGCTCCATTATACTAATAGGTCTCTGACGCGCACTGTCACAAAGATCGTTGCGCAGCTCTGATTCTGCCGGGCAGATGCTTATCCTGTGTCGATTGACAAAATATTCGGCCACATGCTGCAAAAGGAGGTTCACAGAGCTCTCAACAGCTAGATGTCAAGATATCGGAGGAAACTTGAGAACTGCGGTAACGCGTCATGCGAGTCTAATCTTGGCTTTCTACCAGGACATCTCTCGTGCTCGGACGTGTCCAGTACATGATTCCACCTGGCTCTGTTTCAAATGCGCGACTTACAACTACGCCTCCGCGGGACTTTCCAGCACAAGCGCGATGTACTCAGGTCTCACGATGCTCTGTCCCTAAATCCGGAGTTCACGAATTCGATTGTTGAACCGTTGTCTAGCGTCTGCCTAGAGATACCATTACTAGCCCTCATCGATAATGGAAGCTAGGCGGGCAGCTTTATGGTGCCACTGATACGCACACTTCCATTTCGGCGCCTCGGATGGCTTGGCCATTTTGCTTTCGTGAACGTCTGGCGGTTTGTTTGAACTACCGACAACAATGTCTTCACCAAGGAAATCCTAGCCGGCTGCCAACTCTCTTGTGATCTACATGTACGCACGTCTCTTGCAGCCAGATCACTTTCGTCGCCGAAGCGATCGAGCCGAACTTCTGTGCATGAATTGGCTGGACGAAAGTCTTACCCACTGTGTGGTGGGTCGGATGCCCGAACATTTCCATGGCATCGCCAAAACAATCACCTGAATGTCCATTAAATTGCCTCGGACTCACGTTCCCCATTACCGAAAATCAGCAAGCCTTCGACGAAGAAAAACAAATATCCCCGATGATTGATCGGACAAACAATGCGTCTTCGAGCAGTGATATCCACTTCTGCATCCTCGCTTCCACTTTTTTAGGCATTTATGCCATGACCCTTGTTGCCCCCTAAAACCCCACATCACAGCCAACAAAGGCCCTACCTTGGCCCCACCTGCACAGCTCAGTCAAACATCATCTCAAACCGCAATTTGCGATTGGCCCATTTACCACAACCCTCGTGAACGCGACTGTCTTCGACTCTTCATTAGATTTTGTCGTGTGGCTACAGCCTGCAGATAAAAAAAGCTAGGTCGTGCGCATTTTGGAAGTGGTATTCAAGCAAGATGTATTTTTACTTCGAAATTTCAAGATCCCTCACATACTTGCCCACACATGACTGACGCGTGACGTGAAACTCATCTCAGTCAATTCTCTTTCTCTATTATTTAGCAGAATTCTGTCGATATGTCGTTGGTTGCAATACCTAAGTTTTGATTAATGTGCACGTGTAAAATTTGTTCATGTTAGAGTGATCATTTGGATATATCATATTTGGGTATGTATTCCGGCATGAATTTTAAATGCGGAGGGCAACAAAGCATCCGAGACTCGAGCTCTGCCATACCCGGATGCTACATATGTACAAATCTTGGGTACATACGCTGCTCTTAATTGTATACCGGCAACCCCGAGAGGCCGGCATATCCTATCAGCGGTAGACAGAGCCTCAGTGAGTCAGTGCTGATGTGCTGTCCTGGGGAATTTCAACTTCAGGCACCTTCAGGCACCCACGGCTGCAGCCACAACGGCACTTGGCAACCGTCGGCCTCTGAGCTTGTGGCTAGGGGTATAGCACTGGGTACTTAGTACCGACGAGTCACAGCGATCGTACCTCCTGAAAGTTTCAAATTTCTCTCCCAAGTCTCTCACCGCTACGATGCATCGCCGGCCCTGCCAAACTGCTGGTACTTCTCTCGGGAACCCATCGGCGGTCAACAAATTCGAAGCCTTTGAACTTGAAGCACATCCATTTCCAAAGGTGCTTATAACTGTCAACATCAATAATGATATCGCGTTACTATGAAGCGCACGTCGTAAATTTTGCGCACCACTTGGCTGCGGCTATCCGCATGCATTCCTTTTGCCACAGCTATTGCCCATTCAGCTGCTCTTTGACGATATCACACGTGTGGGGCCGGCCCTCCTTATTTATCCAGTGACCGCTGGCACTTTAGGGAATTGAAAGGACTCACAGCAAGGCCTCCCCTGGCCTCTCTGGCCTCGCCGCCTCGGGCATCGAGGTTCCGGGATCATCGCTGACTAATCGAGTTTCCGGGCTATAGCGGCCAACCCTCGAACTTCTCCGGAGATGCATCACCGAATGCCTTATCATCTTCGAATCCAGGCAGATCCAGGTGCTATGTTAGGGATACGCAGTTGATGTTTCACGATATCTCCCTGTGTTTGGTGATGGCGCTATAATGCTGGGTATCCTGCGCTGAAATTTACAGGATGGGCTTCATTGTAGACTAGCAACAATTATGGAGCTCGGGCGGCATCAAAGAACTCTGACTCCAATTGCTTTCCTGTAAAAGACAATCGTTGATCCAAGCGGAAACTTGTGAGTGCTTGTCTCGGCCGCTGCATCGGCCGTCTGCTGATCGCGGTTCCTTCAGGCTTCCAGTCCCAAATCCAGTTTCGGCGGCGTTCAAAGTGCAACACGATGAAGCTTTCATTTACTTCGGCGACGGCCATCCGTTATTCATTAGTGACCCATGGCCGCCGTTATGTTATTCAGCGGTGTCAAAGGCTGTTTTATACTAATGCTGAGTCGCTGGCTGATCGAACCCATGGCATCATCATAAAGGTTTGCTTCTTACCGGCGACTAAAACTTCCATCTCTATTTCATTGCTATGCTTGGCGCGCGTGAGTGAGGACACAGCCTACCCCTCCGCAGCAAGTTTGGATGCAGTTAATGACTGTCCATCACTGTCGACTTGCTTCTGCGTGCGCGGCACAACAATATTCAAATTATCTTGAATAGCGCTGGAGAACAGAGCTATTCGAAACCTTTGTGATTGAAACGGAGTCTTCTAGCCTAACCTTTTGTGTTCGACGTCTAGATCTTCCCAGGATTCCTCGGGCGTGCAGGCCATTCTACCGCTGGTATAAAGTGCCAACCCTCCACGCGCTATTCACACACTCCCCCCCCCTGAAGCTTCACTCCAAAGATCAGCAAGTAAGCATCTTATAAGATCTTTTCGAGATGCCTGGCACTAACCTGCTGCATCGTCAGGCCACATTAGTATGTCTTATCAACTCGGACCGGACTCGGCGAGCTCGCACCAGCGAAGGCACTCTGAGGTGTACACACCGCAACACCAGCTGCTTAACACGACCTGGGTTCCTCACGGATCTGCCCAACACCAAGCGACATGGCGCCAAAGTCATAGAGGCTACAGTGATAGCGGCAAGTTTCTATCAATATCTATCTCATGATGTATTCTCACTAGCGTTTAATATAGATATTACCCAATGGGGCCGCAATCCTCAGAATACGAGTGCACATTCTGCCGCGAGCTTTGATGACATGCTGCAGTGGGCATACAATACGGGATTGGAAGTTCCCAAAGATCCCGCGCAGAGCTTCTACGAGCAATGGACATCTGCGCAACTAGCGTCTACACCCATGCCTCCGAACCCTCGGGAGGATATCTTAGATGCCATGATGTACGGCCAATCACTTGGCACTCCAGAAGGTACGTTCGAGAAGGAAAACCTCCTATTGATTGCTATGAAATTAAACTACACGTGATTCAGGTTATTTCACTCCCTCCCCATCTGGAAGTCATTGCGCTTCCACATACTCCTCACCCTCGCCTCCGCCTCCGCGCACCGGCTACAGTTCTTCGTCGACATCACCTCGAAGTTCTTTTCATTCGAATGGGCCTTCATCACATGTACCATCACATGCACCATTACACACTCATGCACCGTCTAGTAGGGCGCATGCGCGGCGGCCAATGGCAGCTACTGTTTCCTTGACTGCCGAGCCTCGCGACCCGCAACGACCCTTTCCTTGCCTGCACCCTGGGTGCAATCGCTTTTTCACCAGCAAATATACGCTCAAGGTCCATGCCCAATCACACATACCCAAGCAAAAAGTACGGTTGCCCTGTGCCTTCGATGGATGTCCTGAGGATTTTTCGCGACAGCATGATCGGCTCAGACACGAGGTCCTGCAGCACGGTCGTGTTTGCGAGTTCGTTTGCAGCGAATGTCAGAGATTCTTCTCCACGAACCAGACACTTCAGAATCACAAATGCCCAGCCTCTTCCGGTACTCGCTGGGCTTTATCCGCATGAATGCCCGAGTGGATCCCGAACTTTGTACCCCTGCCCGCTCTGTGCATGCGTTTATCACTGTTTCAATCTATGATTACCGCCACACCGTCTCACAACTATATTTATCAATCATTAGATGTTAATAGGGACCTTCCCATCTCCAACTAAAAGGGATGAGCATTGAGTCCTGCTCGACATCCACTTGCAAACGAACTACATATACCCAACACGCAGTCCTATGGAAATTGTATTTTATTTATTACAGCGGACAGTAGCTAAGCGGGCACGTTTATTGCAGCATGGCAATTCTAACTCTTTGTATGTAACTATCTGACATCGCTTGCACATCGCTATCATCGATGGGCTTGCACTGTTCTTAGATGTTTATCGCGCCGACCACAATTTCCAATTAACAAACACGGCTATACAACATCGGGTCCCTGAATAGCAATTTGTGAGCGGCAGTCTGGCTCCGTGTGGCTTTGAAATTGGATCGTAAATCTGTCCGGCGAGTTGGAGAACGGTGCTTGCAGCTGCAAGTCCAAAAGTCTGGCACTTCACACGCTCCAGAACACGCGCAGCACCTACATATAATCGCCGGTGCCCTACACATCATGCATCATTCGGCTTATCACTCCCTCGCCGTTTCAATTTTTTTTTGCGCTACACACCTTTCCAACATGGGAAACCCGGTTATCACGCAGATCACCTTGTTTATTAACATCAACGAAGCGGTCGATACTGTTCACGGTGCCGGTGCGCAACACGCACAACTGCTCAATCAGGCATTTGGCGCAAGAGCGATAGATGGGAATAGAGTTACGGAGGAAGATATGGGGGTGAGATGCTCGATTGGTGGTACGTGTATGAGGATGCGACACAGATACTATTCTAATACATCCGCAGATTGGCAAGCACAGCAAACTGCGAATCCCGCAGAAGTAGCCAAGACGTTGCCAAGCGGATCCGAAGTCATTCGCAGCGTCCATATCTCCTTCGAGGGTTCTCCCAAGCTATGCTTCAGCGCACCGGTAACGGAGATCATCTTCGCTACAGCGAAAGACGGACAGGATCTCATCACCTTCGGCGGAATGTGTGACTTGGCTCTGCGCACGACAATCGACCAGCCAGGGTGCACAGGCACTGCTTGGGGTTTTGCGAAGGAGAATCCGCGGGTGTTTGTTTTACTGGCTGGCTGGGACGTCATCAAAGTCGGTCTCCAGTCTTCCAGAGATTGCATCGTTTCTCACATAAGCCATCACGCAGAGCCGCAATAGGTTTACCAATACTGAGGCCTATGGTGTTTCCACTCTCCCCTTCAAGCAAGGCATCACAGTTTCCGAGGTCACAGCGTACGAGTTCAAGCAACGTTGAAGCGGCTGAGAATAGAAGTGATAGCGGAATTAGTAGTTTCCGGAAACCAGTGTATGTGCAGTATTGTAGAAAGAAGATGTGCGCTAGGCCCTAGTCCTAATACGATGTCGAAAGCCTGTTATCAATTGATGGCCTTTCGAGTACCTCGTGTCATGTCAACGTGATCAAGAGATTGGGTCACAGCGCACGACGTAAGTGGGCATTAAGGTGGTGGGTGTTCGTCCGAACTCAACTGATATTGAAATGTCAGCGATTCTAGGGAGTCGCGATTTGATGCCCATAGCCGTGGGCTACCATATGTCCAGATGTATGCTGTCGGAGTCAGGGACCTGAGCTCCGTATTCTGATGCATGCTTGAGACCTAGTTATGATAGGGCCTTGTCAGTACTAGTCCAGCACGACTTCTCGAAATGCCATTGAAGACATACGAGAGTGACTGCATCATTGACGGAACTCTATATCCATCAGAAGGCTCCGGTTACTAGTACATATGGTGAGAAGGCCTCAGGCTGCCACGGACGGTGGTTCACGTATGAATTCAACTCCGGATCCGTTCTACGTATAGGCTTGAGGGTTCAAGCAAGAGGGGAGGTAAGTCGATCCTTCTGCCAAGGTTGAAGGCTCGATTACCTTGAGAAGATCCGGACATCTTTCGCAACCTAGTGTTGTGGTTCCGCTGTGGTCAAGGTGTGGTGTGTGGCTAAGTTCCAAGGCCGGAAGTCATGAGGAAAAGTACCATGTCCGGCTACTGTTTCCGAGCTAGCAGCTTTTTCTCACTCGATCTTGAACACCTTGTATGTCCTTCACAACGCGTTATCTTCATCTTCAACGTCCAAATAATTTATCCATTGCGAAAGTTCCTGATTAAACTCTCTCTGGCCGTCAAAATTCTGCATATCTGGCAACAACGATGTTTCACAATCTGTGCGGCACCCGAAATTGCGACTGGGTTTGGCAAGAGCACAATAAGTCCAAACTTTGGGATGCAAAGCAATATCGTTCTGCGCAGGATCTACTGATGAATCTTTAGCTGTCTTTTTGATGCACCACCGTCTTCAGCAGTGTTGCAGAGGCTACCCTAAACGCACACCAAGCAGTCACCGTCTCTGACTTCCCTTATCAGACCCTCGGCGCAGGTATCGCTGGCGCTGGGCGGCAACTCCGAAGGCGGGAAATCCGCAATCAGTGCCCGTGAGTCTCAGCATTTGATAAATTGGTTGTTTCACATGATATTAATGCTACAGATATACAGATATACATTTTGTCAACGGTCTTGAGGCCTCTGCCAGGACAATCATGTCGAAGGTCGCACTACACTCCAGTGGGACATCGTAGGCTGCGATTGAGGAAGCATAAACGACGCACGCTCCATATGAATCACACTGTGCCTTGAACATTCTAGCTGGGGAAAGTGAACATTTCGAATCACTTGACTAAGTACAGTCGCTCGGCACCACTCAAGTGGCTCGTTCTTAGCGGATTGCATTGTTTGTCCTCTGTTTCTCCGCCCCACATCATGCTAGCTATGGTACACCCATATCTTCAAAATGGCGTCCACAATGCAAATTTCCCTTCTCGTTGGTCTCCCACAAGTCGCAAGATCGGGATATCATAAACCTCCAGCTAGCCGCTTGCCGAGACAAGTATGCCTAGGAGTCTTTGGGGCGACCCCAGCCGCGATAAACGGGGTCCCGCGCGGACTTTGGGGGTTTTGCCTGCTGTCTGAGCCGACGAGCCTCCCGCGGTGAAGCGAGTCATCATCAGAATTACCATCCCCAAGAGTCCAGGCCTTGTGCATCTCTTGGTGTTTTCTGTCGAGAGGAAATGGATCTCTTACTCAAGCGTCTTTCACGGTGCGGTCTGCACCCGGACTTGCCCCGAGTCGTCGCGCCAAGAATGCCCTTTGCTTAGTGTGTTCCCGTGACCACTTGACCATCAGCCGGCGCTGTGTGCGCTCGGCCCCGTCCTGTGTAGCGGTTCCCCTTTATATTATTACATATACTCCCTCCGGCTGAAAATATCATATATTCTATCTTTTTCTTTGTTCCGTCCATTGCTATTGAATTGGTAGCGCCACCGGTCCATTTGGAATGGGATTTGACAGCAATTGACAGGTTGATAGTCGACTCGTATTTGGAATTCAGCTCAGCCGCCGCAGACCGGGAAGGTGGAACAGATACCAGAAGTGCGTGGCGCACCTCGTGAGCTTGGGGTTCGACAGTCTAGCGGTAATTTATTCGATATAGAATGAATGACGCAGTGACGGCGAGGATCGGTGTCGTGTGGCGTATCGGGCAGGTTGGGTTGCGCTAAATTCCAAACGTTTCTGGAATGGATCAACTATTGAAATGCAATTGCATTTAGTGACGTGCTGTGTTGGGCTTAGCTTTTCTGGGCCTGGGCTTCCCAAATATCAACCCCAGGCCCCAGGAGCCCAGCTGGGTCAATCTTCTACTTGGGCTCAGGCCTGGGCTGTTAGCCGGTACGTCATTGGGGTTGTCTGAAGACAGGGAGGTGAGCATGTACCGTGGTCATGGTGCGGACTTGTACCCTGTACTTAGCGTAGATAGTGGGTGTGGCAAGAGGTTGAAGGATTAGCGGCGGGGAGGCGGATGTCGGCCCTAGTGCGAGCATGATTCCTATTGAGAGTCCCCAAATCTGTCGAGTCTTATCGTTCCTTTATTTAGGTGCAACCAGATCGCAGATTCCAAAAACAATAGAAATAAGATGCACCTCCTAAAGCGCGAACATAGAGACAGATGTTGAGGAGGACAAGTATTTACAATATTAATGTTTCTACCCTTTGAGCTTTTGCGTAGGTACAGTTTTATACCAGCCGGTGCAACACTACTAAGTACTGGTCAGTGCAACACTTTTGCGCGAGTCCCGCTGCTCGCAGTTTCGACGCTGGCTCTTTAATTTTGGTCTCACATTCAATATAGAACCTTTAAGGCCTATGTAGTTTTGAGTCCCACATGATCATCTCCAGGTTTAAGAGTACAGATTGAGTTTTCCGGGGTGTCCATCTCCTAATTAGACGTCTGCAATAGCGTAATAGCTCAATGATCATTATAAACCTCTTCCCTCCGTTTGGAGATCTCATGCCTGACTTTAAAATGTAAAAATCATGTCTGCTCAGAATTGAGCCATCTCTGAAGACGGCAAACACCTGTCCGTGATGTCGGTGTTTCACCGGATGGTATAAAATTGCACGGTTTGTGATGGGTCACCGGTACAGTACTGGTCACCGGTCACTGAAACAAACCCTGTATCACTGAAACACTTTTGTGTTTAATCTAGCAAGCTCAAATCTTCGTCGATTACTTACTGAGATTCCTGGATTTATCTTCAAGATAAAGCCTTTTTCTACACGTATGTGTAACGTTGTACCCGGCAGCTCAAATATGATGGCGCAGCAGCACTTGCTTTCAGGAACGCATTTCCGCATTGTTTAGAGTTTCGGGCTCGCAGGTCCAGCTGTTAGCTATCGTACAAGCATGGTCCAGTAGCAATTTATAATATTTCTGTCCCTTCAGAAATATGCTAAAGCGACTTCAAGCTTCAGCACCGACAATATCAGTGTTTGCTTTTGGTGTTTTGCCGTCATAAACACACTGTATATTGATGTTACATGTACCGCGCATAAACCCTCTCATAGGTTTAATGTTATCAGGCTTTCGATATAATTTACGAGCCACGCAACTTGGGCCCATACAGGCCTAAGTTATGAAGTTTGAACAACCTGTTTCTCAGGTCATGATGTAGCTGTGCCTTGCACCGCAATGTGAGATAATGTTATCACCTGACTATACTTTCGCGCCGCCGGACCGCTGCTCTGGCTAAATTACCGGTAAGGGTTGAATGTTGCGTGCCATGGTCGCTTAAATGCTCTTGAATGGCGCAGCTTCCTCGTCCACCTACCGTGCTATATGACTTTATGCTTTCTTCTCAACGTCCCGGCTGACACGCTTTCCTGAGCTTGGGAAGATTCGATCACTGCTGACGCCGCCTAGGGAGTCTGTCTAGACTTGGACATTCGTGCAATGATCCTTTTTGTGGGCAATCACTGCCTTTGACTCTCGGACTTGTTCATATTACTTGTTTTTTATCGTCCCTTGAGGACATCCATTCCTTTCTGATTGTTGCGTAAACTCTCATCTATCTTCCGCGGCACTGACGACTCGGTCTTGGCTGATGTTGACCCACTTTATGTCCTATGTTGACCCACTCTCTGTCCGACGATAGCCCCCAAGTATTTGCTGACAGATCTCGGCACGGTCTCGCACCCGTACTCGAATGCCGGAGTGTACGCGTCCAACTGACCCTCCACTTGAGTCCCGAGTACACTTGCCCTGTTCGTGTATAAATGGCTCCTCTTTTCCTGGTAAACGCAACGATATCACTGGCATCACCACCATATCTATCAACTACATCATGTCTACCTCAGAATCCAAGCAACTCGTCTGGCTCATCACCGGCACATCGTCAGTTCCACTCCTCGTTCCCACCACATATCCGCTGACCCACCCACAGAACCGGCTTCGGCCGCCTAATGACCCTCGCCGCCTTGCAGCGCGGAGACAAAGTCATCGCCACCGCCCGACCACGCTCGCTCGCCAAGCTCGCGGACTTGCAGGCGGCAGGAGCGGACGTGCTCGAGTTGGATGTCACCAGCACGCTCGAGACGCTGCACGCGATCGCACAGCGCGCGGTGGCGATCCACGGACGGGTTGATGTGGTCGTCAACAACGCGGGCTTTATTGGCGCTGGGTCAATGGAAGAGAACACGTTAGTCTTATCAGCTCTTCCTCGTGCTCGTGCTCGTATACATGCTGATGTGCTGCTGAATTGACCCAGGCCGGAAGAGACGCTCGCCCAGTTCACGACAAACGTCCTGGGCGCCATGAACGTCACGCGTGCCTTCCTACCTGCGATGCGCGTCGCGCGCACAGGCACCATCGTCTTCTTCGGGTCCATCGGCGGCTGGGGGTGCGCTGCTTACTCTTCCCTGTTCCCTCTTGTGCTGACGAGTGCTTGACAGCCCCGTATCCCACATGGGCCTCTACGGCGCGACCAAATACGCCATCCGCGGCGTCTCAGAGGCGCTCAACGCAGAGATCGCGCCGCTCGGGCTCAGGAGCATATGCATCGACCCGGGGTACTTCCGCACGTCCTTCCTCACGCCCGACAACCGCACGCCCTTCGCGAGCCGTATTGAGGACTACCGGAAGGCGGGGGAGGAGACAAATGCTATGCTCGAATGTATGTGTTCTTCTTCTTCTTCTTCTGTATTCTTTCTTCGTCTAGAGTGGTAGGCTGACGAAGTGCGGACACGCATTTGTACTTGCAGCGTATAACGGCCACCAGCCCGGCGACCCCTCCAAGGCGGCGCAGCTCATCATCGACATCATCCGTGGCGAGGGGGCCGCGAAGGGGCGGACGGTGCCCAGTGTGTTCAGCGTCGGCAGCGATGCGTACGCGTTCATCAGGGCGGCATGCGAGGAGAAGGTAAGGGTGCTGGACGAGTGGAAGGAGGTGTGTGAGAGCACGAACTTTGATAGGTGACGGGCACGCATAGCGTAGATCACGTTGTAACTTGTTGGATGCATTTGATAGGAAATTGATTGCTTTAAAACTTGATACTCAGCGCTCGGGGCTACTATGTAATATATAGTGCAGTCTTGGTACAGCGTAAACGTGCATGCATAGTTGGCGCATATTGCATATCGCATATCTTTGTCACAGCCTGTGGTTGTGTGTAGTGTCAAAATGGCATGCCCAATATCAATACAGTGTTTGATATAGCCCCGGGGCAGATACCAAGTATTGTGAGCGCTCGTTAGAACCGCAATGCCGCACGAGTGGAACATCTTGGGAGACTACATGGCGAGTGCACTTCTGGGTGGGCGGTGACAACGCCGAGATCGAAGTGTAATGATGTTTTATCTCCCCTCATCCAGCCTCAGCCAGTTACAATTACAGTTGCAGCAAAGCAAACGAACTACGATCTACTCGCATCGCGTAGGATTTAATATTGAATTACTCTAAGCAGGACTAATCATGAGACTAGCAAAGCGTGTATGCGCATAAAGTGAATTTGAGACATGAATTAGTATAGAAAGCGTTTGTAGCTGACTGATTCCTTGTTTCTCCAAGGCGCCAGCGTAAGCACTCGGCGAGCTGCAAACTTGAATTCTTCGTGTTACCAACCACGAATCGATCTGCGAAGCCTTGGCCTAGAACTTATTTGTGCAATGTGGGGCTCTTCTCATGCCTCTTCCTCCCAGAATCGGTCGAAAACCGCTGATTGCACCCACTCTTCGTACAAGGATAGTCGCGCCGCGTCGTATGCGATATCATGTGCCGGTCACGCGCAAAGGTCGTGGTGAAGTCGTTGTGGCAGATACTGCATATCACTTTTGCAGAATGCGTGCGCCGGTTCTTGGACGCCTCCCTGATCTTTGTGGTCGCCACTAGAATCTTCGGGCTGGGGCTGGCCCCTGGGGCCGTGGCTGATCGCTCGCGCTCACGGTCACGCTCGTGCTCGTGCTCGTGCTCTTGCTCTTGCTCGTGCTCGCGGTCGGAACTAGGGGTTTTTGCATGTTTGGGAGGGAGGTTGGTGGAGTGGCCTGAGGAGTACAAAGGCTTGAGGAGCGGAGAATACAAGGAGTGCGGGAGAAACGATTTTGTGTATGTTGGAAGCTCGGGATGGGAGTGGGGGGTGTGGGAGCGGGGGGTGTTGGATGAAGCACTAGCACTATCATCGGAATCGCGCCAGGAATTGGAATAGGGCACAGAAACAGAACTCGGACCAGAGCCGCTCGGAGCTGGACTGCCGGCGTGCGGTTCGGGTCCGGGCCCTGATTCCGGCTGGCAGGATCTGGATCTGGGCCAAGGTGGGTAGCGTGTAGGATCCGACCGCGCACGCTGTTTTACGCTGCCAAGCCCGCTCGAACTGCCACTGGCAATTTCTGGATAGGATGCTTCGAATGCGGGGGTTTCCTCCCTTTTTGTGGGCTTATCGAGACCCATATCGACTATAACGCCATACTGCGAACGGCGTATCAAGGCGGCACTGCCGAGCACGCCTAAATTGCCGTCTGAATTGGGCGCTTTGAATGCATGGGTCCCCCGAGTTTCCTCGGGCATATCAACATCCATGTTGGAAGCAGAATCAGAATCGACCTGTTTTTCAGACAGATACGCATATTTCAGACCGTCTGCACGTACTTGGTTAGCATTGAGGCAAGGATTGATGATATGCGAGTTAATTACCTTTTCCAAGTCCTGTTCTTGCTTCATACAAAGACCAAAGGCGCTGGAGCATATGTTCTCCACTCTCGAGGGTGTCATTCTGTCATTATGAGCTGTTCAGTTCAGGGACAATGAAGATGTCGTTTACCACGCACCTTGGACAGAGGCCACCAGTCGCTGTCGTGCGTAATCACGACATCGGCCTGTGTCTAAGGGCCTTACTTAGTATTCAACACTGCAAAAAACGTAAACCGGAAGATGATAATTTACATACCATGTCGAGAATACTCCTGTTGATAATGTCAAGCGGATGATAGACCTGCTTACCGAGGTTCAGTTAGATCACATCAAGGTTGTCACATGATCACTCACCCCAGGATCCAAGTCCCCGTCTGAGTCATCAGAGAAGCAGCTGTCGTCAGAAGGTGGGCTAGACATTGACGAATCGCTCATGCCCGAATTGTGCCTTCTATGACTTGAAGTACTTGCAGTCGCATAGTTTGGGCGTAGGCTTTTCGAGCCGGGAAAGAAGTGCTTGTCAGTTTTACCGCCATAAACCACATCCGACTTCCTCTTCATATCTCTGGTGGAGGCTGCACGAGCAGGTCCTTTCGACCGAGTCGGGCGCTCGCGGAGCATGATTTTGAAGCCACGCACAAAGAGACACTGGTTCTGCGGCAATCGCACACCGTCTTGACCAGAGTCGGGCCCAGTACGCACAGACGCAGGGCAATCGGTGTCCCAAGAGTACGAGTATGCGTCCCTGGGGTTCGCACGCTGTGCAGCCGTAAATCGCAGCACTCGTGATGATGGCGATGCCGACGACGCCGCGGCGTTAGAGACGGCTGCGATGCCCCATGTTGTGGCCTTGTCGTATCCGGTTACAAAGTACACGGAGCCATTGTGGGCTTCGAATCCTAAGTGGCCGTTGATGAACTCGTACCACGAGACGGCGTTGCGGATAGCATGGGTGCGCAGTTCCGCCAGGGATTGATAATCCTCGCACGATGCACCATCGGGTAGGGTCAATACCGCCGCTTCTGAGCACGAAGAAGAAAGCCGATAGCAGACACTGATGCCAGCGGGACCGTGGAGTGCGCTATGATGAATTGGAATCAAGGCTTGTAGTCCGCCAGCGTGCTTCAAAGGCTTACTTGTTTTCCTTCAATCCGTCAAGGCTCTCTTTCTTGATGGAGGAGCTCACGACCTCAGACCCCCTCGCGCGCATGTCCTTGAAGCGTGCGATTCGATCCCGGTTGATCGTGATTGGCTTGAATCCAGCAGGGACGCCGTGGCAGTTAACCGACTCGTCTGCTGCGGCACATGCATTGAAGGCAAAAGCAAACGATCCGTCCTGCTGGATGATGCCCACGTCACCGATGCTGACCCCTTTTTGCCTGTACGCATCTGGAAGCCGCTCACTGGGCTCTGGGACGAACAGCGGGTATCCGCGTTTCTGTGGGAGGAGCTGTCGTGCGTAAATTTGGCTTGCAGCTATTGGCATGGTACCGGTTAGCGTTGATGTGGTAGTAGTCTTAGAAGAGCTGCGATCGCAATTCGAATTGATCAGCGCCGCAGACACGATGCTTTGAGCACACGCTGCACAGCATTGATTACACAGCATCGATCACAGCATGTGCCGTGCAAGCTACTATTAATATTATGGTGGTGAACACCGGCCGCATATCATGTCATGCTATCAATTACGGTCCGTGTCGTGTCGGCGTTCTCCCCAAGAAGTCCAGAAAGTCGGAGTGCCAGAACATTCCTCCATCCAAAATTCAAATTGTTGAAACATGTACCTACAGTCGAACCTGTGATACCCCTCGGGACACCCGGCGTTGAGCTATGGGCTATGGCAAGGTATGGGGTAGGTCCTGAGGTCGGTTCCAATTTGCGCCTTCTTCGGGGCTTTGGCACCGGCAGTTTTCTATGGGGTATGGCATATGCATAGTATCGTGTGGTTTATCACGGTTTTGACTGTAAAAGGCAGATCGATTCGACTTTTAAGTTTCGCCAGCGGCTAGAGCCGGCCGCAGTAACTAGCTTACCGCTTTTGGAAGAGTTTTGATGGGTTGGACCCTGTTGGACCTCTGGGGTGTTAGCAACTGTTAGCAAGCCCGCTTCTCCGCGCCGGCGAGCCGACAACCTTCGGCCTTAAAATGCGCTCAATTCTGAAATCAGCGTTGCTGGTGGGACAATATGTACCTATTCGATTACCTTTCAGCTAATTTTGCGAGATAAAAGAGGCCAGGGGCGAGCACAGTTACAAACAAGCTGTCTGCTCTGCTAAAATAATCGCTATCTGTAAAAGCCCCGACTCGACGAACCCAGGAGATCGAAGCCAATCAATTAATCACGCCAAAAGCCGTGGTTTCACCTTCATTATATCAGATTATATCTCTTGGGTGTAGGAGTTTTACATAGAACCATGCACTATATATCTATCTGACTCAAACCTTATTTTAATGGAGCTTAACTGTTATCTGAAGCATGCAACGAGCTGCAACGAGATGTCCGAATCATGTCACGAAGTTCCGATGTATGACTCTACGTCATCGATTGCAGGCACCAAAGAAGATTTCTGAGCAGGCGAATATCTAGGTTTGTCTGTAATTATGTAGTAGCTATAAATTTCTCAGCGAGAAAGAGACATTTGGGTTGAAGCTGCGGCGCGCCTGGGAGATCCTGCTGTATCTAGCCTATATGACTTATTGTTAGAAGGCCATCTACGATGCTTTTCCCTGCGTGGAAAGCGGCTTGATCCGAACCTACCGCCCTGGATGTAATAGAGTGTATATTATGCATATGTACTTCGATAATTATCCCAGAAAGGGAAATTTCCTTACGTCTCTGCAATCCGATTGGCTGAGAGCTAACAAAACATATCTAGCAGATAACACTCTAATCGATTTTTCTCCTGCCATGTGTTTTGATAAAATTATAACAGACGAGGAGATCAGAATGTATAAGGGAAGTTTTCGCACTTTTCATTTTTGCCTTGGTCAGAAATGCGAAAATTGCGATAAAGTTGGTAGTGACCCGAGATTGGGAAATTTGGGCACTTATTTTCTGATTTGCCTTTGTTGTCGTTGGTCCTAAGATGCTTGCGGCACGCCCATTCCGGAGATAACTCGGTGTCCGTGTCAACAACGGGCGCACTGTGGCCCAGTACTTCTTGTGTCACCGATAGGGGTTAATATTCACAATTCTTACAGGTGTGTTTTCATGTCCGTAGGTACATTTCCCATTCGAATGGTACACAGTAATGTCCGATGCCCTACATTTACAGTAATGTCCATATCGATAGGTACACTTTTGATTTCGGGACTTGTGAAATCTTTGTTTGTTCAACGCCGGAATAAACAAGTGGCATTACCATATGGAGTAATCGATCATCGTAAGTTTCTGCGGGCGCCGGGCGGCACTTGGGAATGACGTCGAAATGCTGCATCGGCGCGCCGCCGAGTGAGCCGGGGTGAGCGGAGTCCATATATTGTATGCAGTCCAAGTCTTCAAGAACATGACGAGGGTGCTGGATGGATAGGAGGTGGATGTGAGCACGGATTTTGATAAGCACGCATAGATCAACATACATATATGTACTTGCTGAATGGGTTGGATACTGGGAAGCTTGGCAGGGTGGATTAACGGGTTTACGGTCAAGTTCAAGTTAGGGTTGCGATTATGGTAGTTATTGTGCTGATCGACGATTTCTGTTAAGATCTGGGCAGGATGTGCAGGCGCAAAAACGCTGTGTAAGAACTAAGTATCTTGATCATGGCAATACTGGTACCACCAGCAGGATCTACACGCCGCGAGACAGAGATGCGCGAATCTGAGAGTCAGTATAGTGTGTTAGACTCGTTACCGTCTGAACTAAACAATGACGGACAATTACTGTGTATACGGCAGCTTGCTCAGTTCATACGGGCGGTTACGAGCCTAATAGTATGCGGGACTGCCACCTCCAACAATGAATGGGATCGTTATCTCGCACTCAAGATCCTCAAATCCAACAGTCTTTCGATCAGCGTTCAGAGGAGATCCAATGCGCATCGTGTATACTGCATACTGCATAGTCGGCGCATATTGCATATTTGTTTGTGGTTGTGTGTAATGTGACAATGGCAATGGCAGATAGATGGCAGTAGACAGTATAAAAGGAAGCCCCGACCCGACGCGAATACGCGAATACACTCACTGTCGTATGCATGCGCGTCAGAACTACAGTAGCGGCCGAGGGAGACGCGGAGGGACTCACGAAAGTAAGAGCAGCACCCTTTGTCTTTTTCTCTCCGCCAAGCTCGAAGCTGCGCTCACACACCGCGTTAGCACCGGGTTCACAGCAGGCATGGGTACACAGGCGGCAGAAGAGAAGATGGACGGGTAATATGGGAATATGGGAAGAAGGGGAGGGGGAGGGAAGGAGGGAAGGAGGAACACGCACTGCTTGCACCGCTTAAGCGTCATCTGCATCTTGTACTTGCACACCGTGCACTCGAGCCTGAGCACGACCTTCTTCGTCGTCTTCGCCTTCTTGTGGAACACGGGCTTCGTCTGCCCTCCGTATCCTGATTGCTTGCGGTCGTAGCGGCGCTTTCCTTGCGCGAAGAGGGAGTCCTTGCCCTTCTTGTATTGTGTCACCTTATGCGGTCTGTAACGTGCGCGATGTTAGCATCGGCGGGGAGGGGGAGTTGGGGCTAGGACGTACGTGTGCTTTTTGCATGCTTTGCCTTTGCAAACTACATGATGCAATACCTGTTAGCCAAAGCTCCCTGATACCTGCGATCGGGCCAAAGTACTCACAGGTCCGGCGTGTCCTAGAATGATACCAGCGATTAGCAATCTGTATCGTGCAGAATGAATGAACTGCACGCACTTGGGGACGTTGACCATCTTGACGGGCGGCTTGGGGTCTTCGAGTCGGTTGGTGAGCAGGCTATGATACCGAATCATGCACACGCGTGGCTGTAACTGTACAGCTTTCCCACGATTGACGCAACGGTTCAGAATCTGTCACACAAGGATGTGGCGCTGCATTGAAATTGACAGCAGGTTGATTGGGCTCGAGAGCCCCATCCGATTCCCGCTGGGCCACCCCTGGGCTGGGTCATTTTCATTAGCAAGATAAATGCCGACTCTCACGTCAAGCCGAGCGAGCAGCCGTGTCTTCGTCCGGTATCCTTTCCTCCTCGCCGTTCCCGAATCACCGCTGCGCGCTCATCACAGCTCCCACCGCCGTCAATGCTGCTGAAACACTAATCACTTGTCAAAGGGTGT
Source organism: Athelia psychrophila (assembly GCA_001630335.1). Taxonomy (NCBI): domain Eukaryota; kingdom Fungi; phylum Basidiomycota; class Agaricomycetes; order Atheliales; family Atheliaceae; genus Athelia; species Athelia psychrophila. The sequence goes on along the minus strand of KV417519.1, from coordinate 435,857 downwards.
CAAAAAGTATCAACTCGTAAAATGTGCTTTCCTGAATTTTGCAAGACGATTGGGGACGAGTTAGTTATCGCAATGTTGTATCCTGAGCAAGTAACATAACAACATTCCAATATTGTAGGATGGTATGGATCGAACGACCCAGAAAATCTAAGGTGTGATGAATTGCCGTGACAGGCGCTCACCATCCATTATAGAAATCAGCCACGGCCCACTCTCACCAGTTGGGTGCAGAAGTTTGGCAGTAGTTTGGCAGTAGTCCGACGTCTGTACTCCGAGTCCGTTAACACCATCCCCAAACCCTCCCTGATGGTCTCATTCAGTACATCTTTACGTAAATACAGCCATGTATCTGGCTTTTCTTCAAGATATACTATCGATCGTCCATAACCCAGTCTGAATCCATAGCATAGGCACTTTGATCATATGGATCCAATGTACTTGACTTACCGCTTCCATGATGCCTCCAACAACAGCTTGAGCATATTTAGATTCTTATAATTTATACTACCTACTTCTACTTACATCCTTTGCGAGCAACGCAGGCTGATCTCGTGTCAATAAAAGTTGTTCGGATTGCGATATTACAGATATCAGGGATGAGGGCGTCCACAAAACTGCAGACATCCACCTTCTGCTATATAACGATGGGCAGTACAATCGCATGTTCCTTTAGCTGCTTCGTCTTAAAATATCCAGTAAATAATTACATCAAAAACGCGTTGAGTTTGGAATATTTCAGAAAATAAATATACAAAGAACCCAAAGTCAGACGTCGCCTAAACCCACAGCACACGTAGCGCGACAGACGCTACCCCCCCAGCTCGGCCATCATGTAATCTGCGGCAATTTTATCGTATCCCACTGCGCTTTCGTGTCCGGAAACAAGCGGCAAAACTGTTGGATCCTCAGCCTGCCCGCCGCCACGAACGCTCCCGGCAGATTCAGCGCCTCCGCCCCGTCCAGCAGCTCCCGCCTGCTCAGAACGATCTGCAACAGTTCTCTGATATCCTGCACGTCTATATGGCGCTTCGCAAACATGTCTGGCCGTTTCGACGTCGCCGTCAGGTGGTCCGTCCAGCCTTGAAGCTTCAGGAGCAGCATGGGGACGAAGGGCAACACGTATACTTTGACGTCATTCAGTGACGCGAATAGGAGGTTGCTGGGGGATACAGCGGGTATGTTCATGAGCCCCGGGATGAGGATGTCGACTTTGCACGCGCGCGACCTGCGATACCCTGCGCCCAGTAGGTTGTACCACAGGATCTTGTAGGTGTTGCGTGGGTTTGTAGATGATACAAGGAAGAACGCCGGATCAGCACGCGCGAGACGGCGTTTGATTTCCTCCTGCTCGAGGCCACTGCCGAGTACCACAACGTCGATGTCCTGCACAGCCAACATGAAGATCAACAAGGCGCGTTAGAGACGGATCGTGCATGTGCTTGAAAGGCGAACATTGGGCGGTCTGGTCGTTCCGTAGAGCATACATGCTGCGCTACCAAATAGGCCCCCCGTGAGATTGCACGCGCTCAGCGCTGCGGCAGTCGCGCAGGCCGTGGTCTCGATTTCTGCCGAGGTCATCACGCCGTATGATATGGGCGGCATCTTAGACGGAGGGTCAACTAACATTCGACATCGGCATCCATAATCCAACTTGAGCTAAGACGCACCTTGTTTCAGATTAGCTGATATGCTATAATGGACGATTGGCGTCAGAGGTGTGGAGGGGCGGATGTGGAGGGGCGGATGATTGCAGCCTGAGAACTCGCGATAAGCCTCGACGCCTCGTTGTGTGTGCGCCTAAAATGACCATTGCGCAGATCATGCGCCCGCAGCCAGAATGGCAATCTGCAAGCGCCCTACAGAAAAAGATAGGAGGTCCCGCTTTTGTCCCGCCGTGAATTAATGACAGTGGCAAGTCGTGACTATAATAATACGAATGACATGTACTTATGCACCGCCATATACCATATGCCACTCAGTCTTGTAATTCGACGTGCACTGGCCGCCCATAAGTCGGACGTGTTCGAAGCTGTGATTGCAGTTGTGATTGCAGTGCGAGAAATGGCGGAGGCTGAATCCTGATGCTAGCTAAGTAGGGGCGTTGCAAAGAACGCCAGGGTCCCGGCTTGGTCACAAAGTACTGTCAAGTCGGCGCTGTGATTCAAGTTCAAGTTTGGATTGAAGCAGTGCCGGGCCTCGGGTGACCGACACCGGTTTGCCGGCCACTTCCGGCCGCGAGCCCTGGTGGACGTCTCCCTTTCATGATTTCATCACTTTCACTTTCACCACCGACAAACACTGCATACGCAATTCTGTCCTGAATCTTACTGCTTAACCCAAGATTTTTCAAATTTTAAACTCAGCTACCGTTTCGACTCAAACTCACAATATCAATCATCACGATCTATTCTAATTTCATCCATTTCTTTGGTTTCTATTGCTGCAAATTTGGAAATCTAGACCGCGTCATGACCTCGGAAGCAACAACAGCAGCTGAAACCATCCCAGTCATCCGCTCGGACATATGGTTTGGTGATGGTAACATTGTGCTCGAGGCGGGAAGAGTGCAGTTCAAGGTTCATGGGCCCGGGGAATGCTGGCCTTGCACTCGTCCATTCTCCAAGATATGTTTAGTATCCCGCAGCCACCAATTTCTGGAAAGACAGTGTTAACGGACTCTGTAGAAGACCTTAAGATCGTTCTCTGGGCCCTTGTCGAACGAGAGTGCGTACTTGGAAACACTCGATATACCGTTCCCTCCGATCACTGAATGCTGAACCTTCAAATTGCCTTCCAAATCTAGGTTTGCCCCTCCTAAAAAGCCCGTCTCATTCGTGATTGTGATCGCTTTCCTGCGGCTGGGATGCAAGTACGATTTCGAAGGACTTCGCGATGACGCTCTTGACAGGATCTTCTATGAAATTCCGACTACCTTGGAAGACTTTGACACGATAGAGAAACGGTCTCGTATCATTGATAGGGGACTACTAGCGTTCTGACTGGATATGCTGAACCTGGCGCGCGAGCAGGTTCTGCAGTCCGTACTCCCCCTCGCGCTCTACAAATGCTGCTGCCTTATAAATCCAACGAACCCATATATAACGAACCCATTGGCACAAGCGTCGCGAAGGAGAGACAGCACCGACGCTTTCCTACCCGTCCGTGATCAGATCACTTGTCTATCAGCCTACCCCCATCTTCTGAATCTAGAGCATAACACGACATATGCCTGGTTGGCCAATGGTGTTGTAGGTTACCGCACTGACAGTATGGGTACCATCACGCCGCGCGTCACCTGCCAGGATCGCGGTGTGATGTACTTCAAATGTATCAAGCAGGCACTGATTATTGATCCGTCCAATACAGGTGCCTTGTGACGATTGCGGCTGGATGTGCAGCAACTGTCTGGGTAGCGGTGTAGATTATAATCTGCACCAAATGGGCCCTATGTTCCAGCGTATAGAGCCGCCTTGCTCTGATTGTGAGGGAACTGGCGGCTTGCTCAAACAAAACCGAAAATGTGCGATGACGCGAAGCTATGTCCTGCGAGACAAATTCGTTCCAAACTGTCACCTCCAAGGGCTGGAAACATCGCATAGCTTTATAGACAACCCAGCACATTGGATAGGGCCAACACCGATGGACGAGGTGACTTCTGGGAACGGCTGCCTCCGACCTTTGGTCTGCCTGGATGGAAGGAACTCAGAGACGAACGCGCGGAGTGTGTGGGTAGACTTTGCATCTGGGTCTGCTGACGTACTGATTAAATCTCACACCAGTTCAAAGCGAAGTGGCCGTGCCAGCATGGCAGACTGCATAGTACTCTCGACTTCCAAACTCACATTAGGCGAACGAAATCCCAAATGATCTCGTTTGATGATCATAATGATAACAAATAAAGATATGCAGTGGTATATATAATGTAGTGAGTGTAATGATACAAGCGGCTCTGCCGTCGCGCCCGTGATATCTAATGATACAGTAGTGTTGAGTGAATGTGTGTGTCGAGGAGTCTTGCTCCTGTGAAATGCGTGTCAAATCCCAAATCCCTATAACCCCCTACTGTTCACGACACCCGTTTTGCCCACTTCACTTCCGCTTTCCTCATCAGGGAGATCAGAATTTAATATTCTACCTCAGGGTTTGACGCGTGGAAATCGGCAGTGCGGGCTAGGGGAGGATTATAGCTCCGAGAATCTGGAATGGGAGGAGCACTGAGCGAGAAGGCAAAAAATGAGCAAGGGATTTAATGCGTACTGGCAAGAACACAATCCACTATTTGAATGCCAGACTATCCTGAAAAAACACGCTCGATATACGCGAATCTGGAACATAGTATGTAGATATCGATTTCACCTGATTTCACTCCCGCATCTCACATACACTATTGTATCGCCCTCGCTCAAAAGCTATAAGTTTAGCCCTTCGTCGGTCCAAACCCCATAAGGAAGTCTTTCCTCAGTTTCACCCTGGTTAACCACGGAAGTCTTCCTGAATCCGACCGAAAGCCTTGTGCGGTCGTCGGGAACCTCCCTCTTTTCATCCTCAATGCTACGCCGATCAAAGAGTACGGCCACGAGTCCTGAGGGCTGTGAAATTAAATTTCGGGCCTGTTCGAGAATGCTAGCGCCTGAAATATTGCGAGCATCAATATGCTCTTCCTGTATCGCGATACGGCCCAGAAATGCCCATGCAAAGATCACGAATGCGACGATCGCATAGAGATAGACCAACAGCAAGTACGTCGCTAGCGTAGCAGTGCGATAGCGGGACACTACGCCGTCCGTCGCCACGATTGCCGCTTTCGCGGGTTGCAGAACACCTGCCGAATATGACAGCAGTAAACGTGCAACTTCGGGAGAAACCGTCCCTAAAAACTCGGCAGCGTTGAGATTCGCGAGGTCCTCTATATCGGTGGCTAGGCGAGGGACGATTGGCCGAGACCTGTTAACCCTTGACTCCAGCTGCGAGTTGTAGTCTGTTTCGCTCTGCACCAAGGTATGGCCTAAGAAGGGAGTAGCCAATCCTTGGGTGAGGGTCTTGTTTACGACCGCATAATTTCCCTGCGTGTACTGGAGGGTGAGATTGTACAACGTGATGTTGCAGGCCATGATCAAATAAGAGCCTCGACTGTCGTTCACCATATTGTAATTGAGGAGTACTTCACCAAATTGATAGGCATCCGGGGTTTGGACAAGAAAATTTTGATAAAAGATTGTGAAGGGATTTTCGAGCCCGGTGAAGTTGTAATTTTGACTATTACTTTGTGCAGCCAAGACCACCGGGATTTGGTCATCGCTGGCTATGTAGGGGTAACCAGCGTCACTGCAATTGTACCCCGAGTCCAGGTCCTGGGCCTGAGATGCGTTAAAGCACTGATGTGTGATGCTACTGCATTGGGATTCCACGCCGAATGTCGAAGCCAAAAAAGATATATTTCCTGGTATGCTGCTGCTAAGCCGAGCAATGTACGCCATCTGCATTTCGGAGTCAAGCGAGAATACTTGATTGATTGCTGAGCGGTTTTCGGCGGTGGAAATGCCTTCTTGATATGTGCCGATAGGCGTGTCTTCATCATTGGGCCAATAAAGTGTCGTCATGTTGACCTCCGTGCCGTAGGCATATACTGAAGCGGACGCATCAACCAAGTTGACAGCAGGGACGGTATCCGTTGTTGTTGTAGAGTGAAGCGCCAGATCCACCAACCTGGTAAAAGCAATGAGACAACGCCGTATTTAGTATCAATATGCGCTCACCCTATAAGGTGCAAAAGAGTGTAGATACTGGCAAATGCCGTGAATGCTTGAATGAGCATGCGAGGGGCCTGTGGTCGACGCTCGCGGCGAAGCAGATAAGAGCTAGTGCGTTGCAATGCCACCCATCCGCCAGATTGAAGCAGATTCATGATATGACCATATCTAAAACCGTTAAAGACGCTAGTTTCGTTGGTGCAAGTTAACTTACTGTTGAGCGGAGGGTAAGCTATTCAGTTGCAAAGCAAGAGTGGCGCCAAGCCAATCAAGACCAATGCGCGAAGCCGCAGCCACCAGAAGGAAAGTTCCGGTCAAAGACACAAACTGGGTCTGCCATGCGAGGACTCAAAATCAATTCTTTACGATTTAAAAATTGCACAACATACCGTAATAGATGATATCAACAGACCTACTAGTACCGTTCCATGGGGGTCTTCATCCGAGCCCTTCGAAGGCTCTCGGACAGTAATCGATGATGACGAAAGCGTTCCAGAAAGGGGAAGCGAGGTGCCGTGATACCGTCTGGTTATCTAATTATTAGCGTGTTGGGATACTATGTGTGCTTGACTCACCTGGAGAACAGCCAGATGAGCAAGCCGGTAGCTAGCATGGAAGACACCACAGCCACGGCAAGGGTTGGCACGAGCCATGTAAACGGAATCCGTATCTTCGCAGAGGCACCAATTCCTGGAGGCCGTTGCATAGGTGGTAGTAGGCTTTCCTCCACCACGGGCTCGCGAGATGAGAAGTCGGTGCGCGCAAAAGCAGCACTCTGCGCCGAATGATCTGCTGTATATGCAGAGTCCGCTGCTGACAAGTAAACCTTTCGACTGCCGCGAGATGCCATGCTCATTGATAGCTTAGACACAACACGGGTCGCGTGCTCGGCGAATAACTCATCCACGCTGTCTCGCACCCATCCTTCTGCCGATCCCTCATGTCTGGGCTGAGCAAATCCTTGTAGTCGTCGACAAAGTTCCGCAACAAGCGCGGCAGGCTTCGCAACGTAGATATATGCATTGGCAGCCAGCCCGAAACATAGCTGCTGCTTATTGGCATATATTGGCATACCCGGAGCCGCACCTGCAGAGAGTTTGGTGGCGCTCCAAGAGAACACGAATAGAGCCATGCCTGCATATGCAAAAATTGACACCAGATTGCACACTAGTGGGATGATCGGGTAGAGCGTGATGATGCCCACGCTCCCGGATGCGATGGCGGGATATGGTTGGAGATAGCCTGACGAATACGCGAGCAACAAGCGAGCCATCTCGCCAGAAATGAACTGGCCCAGTTCATCTCTGTTCGCCGCTGTAGAGGTGCCAATGCCGTTGGTGAGATCCACGACAAATGGATTGGCTCCATCATCAGTTTCAACCTGAGGATCATAAAGGGAAAGAGGCTGGACTAAGAAGGATGCCAGCTTGGGAGTGCTGGGGGTCTTTCCGATCAACTCGTAGTTGCCTTGGGTGTAGCGCAATACAATATCGTAAACGGAAATGTTACAAGCCGTGATGATTATATAACCCTTGAGGGCATGGACGACCGAGTCGTTGGCATATTGGAAGGTGCCTTGGCCACCCCAGTCGACTATATAGTTGGCGAAAATCGCTGTGAATGGATTGCGAGCGAGAGATAGAGGCGCGCTGCCTTGGGCGGTCATGTCAATATACTCGGTGGTTGTACCGAGCATATTGGGTATGGTGATATTCGCAGTGTGAGTAAATGCGGGGTAGCCTGCAGGACTGCAGTCAAACGGATTATATCCATATTGTGTCGCATAGGTAGGCGGCGGGGTCGAAGGAAGGCTGAAGCATTGGACGGTGATGGGCTCGCACTGCGTTACAATGCCGAGTGAAGATGCGATAAAAGACACATCGCTAGGCAAACCGTTGCTCAGGCGAGCAATATACGCCATTTGATCATCAGACCCTAAAGTGAAAATTTGGTGTGTTGAGGAGCTGTTGATGACAGTTAACGCTCCCTGGCGCTGTATGTAGTCGGATTTTCCCAGAGCTACAGCGGATTCGTTGAAAGCGGTGCCAAACGTCTGGGTATTGTCTCCCGGAAGACCTTGTAAAGCTTTCGTTTTGGTAGTAGAGTGCAGAATTAGATCGGCTAACCTGCAACATCCATGAGCATCCACAAGGGTCAAGTAGCGCCGCTTAACATACCCAACCAGCCGACCAAGGATAAATATGGTAATCGTAAATGCAAATGCATGCTTAAGTAATTTCAGCGTGCTTCGTCCGCGATTGCGTTGAAGGTATTTGGCAGATCGCGCTATGGTCATGATGCCACCAGCAGAAAGCAAGTCCATCACCATGCCGTACCTAGAAGGAGCGTGCTTATCATCAGTAATCCCCTTCAGCAACCGATAAATTCATCGATGTACGAACTGGCGAGGAGTGGGTAACTCGTTTCTAATCCCATTATTCTGTGATGCCCGATACCAGTCTGTGCCCAGACGGTAGGCCACAATGCTTAGCAGATATGATCCCGACCACGACAGGAATTGCGTCTGCAGAAAATTAGCCATTCAATAAGTTGTGCGCATAGTGCAGACAGTAAACCGACCGTAACAGATGATATGATCAAGCCCACGGCCACTGAGCCGTCGGAAAATACACCACGGCTGGTCGGCTCCCGCACCACTATCTTCCCCGGGAACGTGGCCCCAGGAACAATGGCAGTACTTGGGTCATATCTCCTGGATCTACCGGTGAGAATCACGGATGTGAAGGAACAAGTCAAGATTCAAACCTTGCGAAAAGCCAGATGATGATCGCTACTCCAAGTCCCGCAGCTCCCAGGGCAATAATGAGGGCTGGGAGTCGCACCAGAAAAGGTATTGCGGGATATTCAGAGCCATCGAAGACATCCCAATTGCCAGTGTGCAGTTTTGGATTCGTAAGCGTGGCATCAGAGGATCGAGCCCCTGGAGGATACACATCAGAGTAAGGATCGAGGTTTTCCTCGTGGTCTTCATATGGGTCGAATAGGTCTTCGTTGTATTTGTGCTTTGGAAACTTGTCTTCCAGGGAAAACAGGGGTTTAGAGAGGCCATCGTCGATATCCATCTAGCCGGCGATAAGCTATGAGTTGATTTCAAAGTATGTAGTCTGCAGGGCTATAGACTGAGGTTGCACCGAGGTTTGAATGAGCTCGAGACTCGCAGCAAATTGGGCACAGGGCAGAGGCTACCTTAAACACCCGTTATGCACGAAGCGTTCAAGTAGATAAAGGCTTCGAAGTCCGATCATGGGGGCTACCAAAAGGTTCCATACACCGCAACGATGATACTTTCTAGCGCCCATGTTGATGACTCATTCATATCGGTCTTCAAGGGCCAAGGCTGTGCTTTGTCTTAGCAAGAAGCCACTGGATGATTTAAAGTCGACACGCAGATATCCAAGTCCCAGAGAGCTAGCCAGAGGCACCACAGCGGATCCAGCGCCTCCGCCCCATACGGCGGCTCCCGCCTGCTCTGCACGGTCTGCAGAAACTTTCTGATGTCCTGCACGTCCGTATGGCGATTCGCTATCATGTCGGGTCACTTCGACGCACCATGGGGACGAAGAGTAGTCGAGCATCCGTCCAAGATACCACCCATATCATAGGGCTTGATGACCTCAGCGAAAACAGAGGCCACGGCCTGCGCGACCGCTGCTGCGCACGTTGAGCGCGTGCAATCTCACGGGGGGCCTTTGGCAGCGCAGCAAGCATGCTCCACGGAACGACCGACCGCCCAATGTTCGCCTTCCAAGCACATACATGATCCGTCGACCTCTAACGCGCCTTAAGCTTGTTACATACTAACATTCAACATCAACATCCATAATCCAACTTGAACGCTAAGACGCACCTTGTTTCAGAGCAGCTGACATGATATGACGGACGATGGAGGCGTGGAGGGGTGTAGAGGGGCGGATGTGAAACTCGGAGATTTGAGAAATATGTTTGAAGCAGTGATTGCAGTGCGAGAATGGCGGAGGCATATTGATGGCTCCCAAAAGGACTGGTCCATACACCGCAATTTGCAAAGATCCAGCGCCCATATTGTTGATGATATCGGCGCTAATAACTAAGCATTAATGGTCAACACTCATCAACCCATGTGTGGGTCAAGTAACAGTTTGACCGATTCAGAGTTCGGTTCTCGTCTGCGTCATTACGCGTGTATCCTTCTTCAAGGTTATCCCTTGTCTTGCGAAGAAGCAATTGCAGGGACTCAGTATAACAATCAAATTCAGTCAGATTTCTCGTCGCTCGATAAGAGCTGATGATCTTGATTCCTAAGACTTGAGCGTAACGCCCGTCGCGAAGCTAATAATGATAATAATAAAGATATACAGTGGTAGATGTAAAGTAGTGAGTGTGATGGTACAGACGGCTCTACCGTCGCGTCCGTGATGTCTAATGATACAGCCGTGTCGAGTGAATGTGTGTGTGTGGAGTCTTGTGCCTGTGCCAAATCCTGAATCCCAAATGCCTATAACCCCCTGCTGTTCATGACGCCCGCAACCACCCCCACTATGACCCCCACGCAGACGCCGAGGCATACAAGCGCGTAGCAACATCGCTTTGCCCACTTCACTTCCGCGTTCCTCATCAAGGAGACCAGCATTTGGCGTTCTGCCTCAGGCTTCGACGCGTGGAAATCGGCAGGGGCGGACAAGGGTGAAAGGAGAATCATGGCTCCGAGGATCCAGAATGGGAAGAGCACTGAGAGAGACGGCAAATGATGAGCGAGGGTTCTAATGCAACAATGCAGAAGCTATACTCACAGAAACCAAAACGGAACAGGTATTGCGCGAGCGTGGTAGGCTCTGCAAGCGGTGCGTCGTATGCCGGAAGGCACTCTTCCTCGTCTCTGCTCGTGTAGAGGTACGGAGGCGGCATCTCTTCCGAGGGAGTGGACATGCGGACATCGTCGTGTCGGCTGTCGCGAACTGTGCGTGTGACACCAAAGAAATCGTCTGCCAGGTTGGTGGCGGTGTTGCGAGATGCGGGCGCGTATGCGTGCGCAGCTGCCGGTGCAACCAGTGAAGTGGGGAGAGGAGTGGGTGTTCCTGATACCACGGTAGTGTGGGTTTGTGCCTCGATGTCGATGTTCGACGAGGATGAGGCAGAGGCCGAGCGCCAGAAGCCGAGGATGGTTTGAATGGGAGACATCTTTGAGAATAAGGTCTGGATGATAGGTCGTCTGGAGTGCTGGACTGTACGGCGAGGCGTTGATGCATGTCTGCTTCTCCGGTGCCCGATACTTATACCTCTTCGCGAAACTCATCGTATGCGCGCAATCGCGACGCGATTTCCATCGTCGTTACGTTGATGGTGGGTGTACACACGAAAGGCAGACGAGAAAAGCTGTTGGCACCATTGTCTGACCAAACAGAGGACCCACAAACTCTACGTAAAATGTAGAAATGACCAAGTTAGGAAGGTATCGTTGTGTGCAAATCACCACGAAAAGTACCGAACACTTTCTGGCCGCGTCTACGCATCTCAGAGCCAACCACATTCAAGATGAGCCATCCAAGATCTAGGAAACGAGGGGTCGAAGACGCGCTATTTAGCTCTCACTCAATCCGAAATGAGGATAGAGGATGGAAAATGGCATTGAACGCATGCACGCATCCGCGGCGGCTGGCAGCGGCTGGCACATCCTCCGCCGATCTTGTTTTCGCCTTTACTTGACCATTTGAGTAGCTACCATGCTCGGAAAGGCATGGGAAAGGCCTTGTGTTGCGCAGCTCGCTGATTGACTAAAATGTGCGCCCGCAAACTCCCCTTGTAATCAAAAACTAAAATGACATTTCTAGAAAACGCCTCGCTGATAATTGCTGCGGTCAATTCTCGCGTTCCGACCTTGTTCCGACCCTGCAAGTGGGATATCCTGGCCTGCACTTTCCAGACACATTAGTACCCTCCGCGTCGTGATTGCGTCGACGTGCAAGCTTTCTCCTTGAGCACGCCGGCATTGATATTGTTCCACTTGTCGCCACCAATGCAAAGTTGTCAGCTTAGCTCACGCATAGCAAGCACACCGCCACTGCTCCCCCTGCTGTCCCTGATCGACATTCGCAAGCTCGAGAAATCTCAGGTGGGCGACCCAGATGACCTTCGCTCGTAATCGATATCTCTAGTAATGGGACCTTCAAATGCCACCCAATGACGACACGAAGGGTTAATGCTGGTGATCAGCGCGACGTACTTTTGGAAACAGCAGCGTACATAAACCGAAGCTTATCGCAACAATCAGGCGCGCTAACATTTGATATCTATTCCCTCATCGAAGGCAAGGTGTGTCTCGCTTGGCTCGCCAACGCAGCTGCAATACGAATATTGATCTCGTTCCATTAGATGCCCCCCATCTCGCGAGGTACAATGACTTGGACGGATATCAAGAGAGCAGCTCGTGCTACGGCCGCTGCTCTGGCGGCTTGCGGCTTGGCCGGCTGTCTGTGCGGTGGTACAGCTTGCAGATTGTATGGGACGACAAGGACACCTAATGTGAGCCCGAGCCACAAGCCAATACACTTCTATAACGTGGATCGGCAGGACATCGACATTGTCATTATGGATAGCATTCTCGACCAAGAAGATATCAAGCGACGCATTGTGGCAGCCGACTCGGCGTTCTTTCTTGTGGCGTCTACCAACTACCGCAACCACTATAAAATACTGTGGTACAACTTGGATACCTCTGGAAGCCCTGGTTCACGCGCATGCAAGGTTGATATCCTCGTCCCTGGAATAATGTGTATCCCTGGAATTGCCCCCAGGCAACGCGTGTCCTTCAAACGGGGTGAAAACAAGCCCCCCATGCCGCCAGGTATGCCACTGCTGCCCTTGCTGCTTCTCAAGTTGCAGGCGTGGTCAGACCATCGCTCATCGCTCTATGCGAACGTAGTGAGGAAGCAGTACGTGGATGCAGTGGACATAGAAGAACTGTTGGAAGTATGTCTAGGCAAGCTGAAGGAGCGGCTGAAGGGGGCGCGTGTGTTGGAGTTGCCCGCGTCATTCGTGGAAGCCGGCAAGCGCAGAATCGCAGAATTCTGTCTTTACTACCCGGCCACCAAGACCAAGTGGAGGGCGCTGGACCATGTGTTTTTCGATCGTCGCGACAGTGGTCATTTGGATATCCACTGCGCCTGGTAAGCGATGCAAGCTTGCTCTGTCAGAATATCCAATGCAAAAAATCCCTTCTGCACGAAAAATCTCAACTTGAAATTTGAGAACAGCGCCGATGATCATGATATCCCACGCCACACCTGCATAAAGTGACTGACCAGTGACCATCCGGCCAGGCAATTAATCGATTCTGACCCTGAACTCAACTTGATTGTCGGTATGCCAAAAGAGATCCAAGGGGCCAACGCAATCGAGGCATCCTATCCAGACGTTGTCAACCCAGGCGGGCTCCGCAACGCCGCCACAAAACAGCGCCCGCGGCCTGCTCTTACACTTGATCTGGGTCTTGATAAGACTGTGAAACCCGAGGAAACTCGTGCATTCGAGGCATCATGCTCCCATCCAGGTAGCTATACAGACACTCACAAACCGAGCGGGCTCGGTCACAACGCCTCAAAACAAAGCTCGCAGTCTGACCCTACACTCGAGATGGTTGTTGATAAGCTTGGCCGAGCGCCACACCTCTCATCAACCGACAACCAGTCGAAAGCCATCGGGAATACCAGTCTAAAGTCGCGAGGCCCTTCCCTTGACCAGGTCCCAATGCTCTCCACCACATCGCAGGAGGAAGTACCCAGACCCACGTCACTTGGCCATGCTGACTTTAATGACGCCGTGTTGGATCAGATTTCGAGCTTAGGGGAAGGGGCTGGTGGTGCCGTGCATGAAGTTAGGGACAAGCGCACGGGCTTCGTCATGGCTCGCAAGACAATCACAACCCACGAGGCCCCGATGAAGCAGCTCATCAGGGAACTGGATATCATACAATCCACCATGCATCCCAACATCATCTTGTTCTACGGAGCTTATATGTCTCCATCTTCCAGTGAGGTCAAAATCGTCATGGAATTTTGCCCGGGGAAAAGTCTCGAAGCAGTGGGGAAGCGGATCGCTGATCGTGGTGGACGCGTTAGCGAGAAAGTTGCTGGGCGATTGGCCGAAGGGGTGAGCTTTTCTGATCTAATTTTACTGTTGGGTTTACTGAGGTCGACGGCAGATTTTACAAGGCCTTGCTTACCTGCACTCAAAAAAGATAATCCATCGAGATATCAAACCTTCAAATATTTTGTTGACCGGAGAGGGTGTAGTGAGACTGTGTGACTTTGGGGTTTCGGGTGAACTTGTGGATTCGTGGGCTGGGACGTTCGCAGGAACAAGCTATTACATGGCGGTTAGTGCCATTACCCCATTGACCCTCACATAATTCTGACTTTATCCTAAAAGCCTGAGCGCATTCAAGGCAACGAGTACACAATTCGCGCCGACGTATGGTCAACAGGAATCACACTACTTGAACTCGTGCAGAAACGCCACCCGTACCCAGTTGGCGCAGCGCCAATCGAACTGATCACGCATATACTAGGCGAAGTGCGTTTTTTGATTTGTATGAGAAATATTAATCTAAAGAGTCATTCTGTAGCCGCCTCGCCTCGATGATGAACCTAAAGCCGACTGCTTCTGGCCTGCGGATATGAAGGACTTTATTAAACAAACGTAAGAGTGCTATCAATGCGCGACGGACAATTTCTCATTGTTCTCCGTTCGTATGCAGCTTGATTACAGACTTTACTGCACGACCACCGCCGGAGGAGATGCTGTTCCATCCATGGATCGTTGGTGTCATGAAATCAGAAGTACCTATGGCCAGGTGGATAGG
>KV417519.1:395205-412219 GCA_001630335.1 Athelia psychrophila | reverse complement strand
AGGAACGGCCTGGGATGCGCACCTCCGGCCGGCCGGCTTCATCTGCTGAGGGCATCAATGCGCGCAGCGGCGCAGGACTCGGCAGGATGTGCCACAGGGCAGCGAGCGCGGGGTCGCTCCATGCGCGGCTCGTGCGTGCCAGGCGGGCGAGGGCGCATGCGGCTTCCGGATCAGCGGCGGGGAGGTGGTCGAGGATGAGCAGGAGGATATCGGGTATCGATAGGGCGAATGCGGTGGGGTTTGTTGAAAGCATCGAGCAGATTTAGATTGCAGTATGCGTTCGAACTGCTGGTGTGCGGCCCTGTCAGATGAGGTACGACCCACAACCAGAGTGCGAGCTCAAGAAGAACAACGGGGATGGGGGTAAGAGCAGAGATAAGGTCTGGGGCCTGCCCCTAGCGGGGCTCCGCATCTTCGACTTCGGAGAGCCTCGAGGAGGAGCTGCTCAAGGTCAGGCATCGCGATCTGTGACAGCACACACGGTCCGGATCCTTTCGCGGCTTCTCCTTCTACTTCTTCGTACCAAGTAGTTCGTTCAACGTTGGCCCTGTTTGTCATTCTAGAAAATCAATTCCAAGCCCGGTTTCTGCCCAGTTTCCGGTAGCAAAGAAAGGTGGAGACAGATCAGCCGTTAACAAGAGCGATGCTAGATCTGCAGCCCCTCGCAGTGTTTATGGTAAACTCATAAACCTTGCTCAAACTATGATCGTTCGCAAACCCCTCCTGCTCCAAGTTGAACGTGATTTTGAGGAGGTATGAGTACTCTGGGAATGCAAGCAACAAAGAAGCACTCACGACGTCTTTCTCTCATTGCTCCCTTGCTACAGAATGACGACCAGTGAGCGCGGGCAGCCAACTGTTCACCCGCGACTCTTCAAATTCCTTGTCTCCCAAATCTAATCGCCACCCGTTTCTCCTCTGGCTGTGGACCTCGGGGCCCAGTACCCCGCCCGCGTCCGCCCGTGCCTGCGCAATGTCTCACCTGTGCAATGTCTCACTTACACTATCCCACGCCCCTGCGTCTGCGATAAGACCGAGCGACACTTTGCGCCCCGCCCCCCACTCTCGCGAATCTCCGTAGCTACACATTTGGCCGAACCACAGTCAAATCGCTCAGCTCGTTTTTGATATCTCGAACCTTACGCAGTCTGTCCCCTATTTTCTTAATGGTTGTCTGATTGTCCCCTGCTAATACTAACCACTCGTTTCCCCCTCTTCGTGCGGTGCCAGTGCTTTCTGCCGAAGTCATCGAGGAGTACATCAACTTAGCCAAGGGCTACCACCAGGCGCAGAGCGCCGCCTACAACGCCGCCTTTGTCCCGCCCACCACCGCGCCAGCCGTCTCCTCTCCGGGCCCTGGCGGCGACGCCGCGTCCAGCCCTGCGTCCTACGCGCCCGATCCGCACGCCGTCTCCGAGGCGGAGGCGGAGTCGTACTACGCGGGCCTCCCCTCCGAGCCCACACTTGTGTACCGCACGGGGAACGCGCAGTGGACCCCGCCCCGCGGACCCCATCCCCAGCGCCGTCCGAAGGAGCTGCGCGAAGTGTTTGACCACCCGATTGCGGAGGTCTGGCAGCACGACCTGGCCTGGAAGGTCGTCTCTGCTATGGACGACCACAAGGTCAGTCGATATCCATCGTATCGTAGAGGCAGAGTTTGCCAACTGGGATGTCTAGATTCTCTTTACGACGATAGACGTCGTCCGTTTCAAGAACGTCGGGGTCGACGACGA
The DNA here is from genome assembly GCA_001630335.1 of Athelia psychrophila. NCBI lineage: Eukaryota > Fungi > Basidiomycota > Agaricomycetes > Atheliales > Atheliaceae > Athelia > Athelia psychrophila. The sequence goes on along the minus strand of KV417519.1, from coordinate 410,486 downwards.
GGGCGACGACGACGAAGAGGGCGGGGACGACGAAGAGAGCGAGGATGAAGATGAAGATGCAGATGCAGAACCGGCCGCGGCCACGAAACCGGTCCTCAGCCCCGTCACGATCTGGATCGGCGTCTTCCCCGGGTCTGCCACCGCCACGGCGGCCCACGGCGCGGCCCAGAGCGTCCTAGCCCTTCTCCAGAAGTACCAGATCACCGACGTCGACGTCGCCTTCCGCGCGTCCATCTACACGCCTGACATCGGTCCTCCGCTTCTCAAACCCGTCGATGACCTGGACCCACTCGTCGACGTCGTCAGCCCCCTCACGCCCGCCCTCGGCCTCCGCATCTCCACGAGGGCCAGGCCCACCGCCCAGGGAACCATGGCGCTCTACCTCGCTGAAGGCGGCGGCAGCGACAGGCTCTTGGGCCTTTCGTGCCGCCACGTCCTCATCGGATCCGAGGAGGGCAACCTCGACTATTCTTACCACCCCGGTGCGCCGGCGAAGGACGTCCTCCTGCTCGGCGAGAGAGCATACGCCGACGTCGTCGATTCGGTCAAGCTCGCGATCGGAGGACACGGGATCGCGGCCAAGCGCTGGAAGAAGCAGATCGAAAGGTTCACGGAGAGGCAGGGCAACGACGCTGCCGACGCTGCGAAAGCTGAGGCGAGCCGGATCAAGACCGAGGGGTTGCTGGCCGCGGCGGAGGCGGCGGTGGAGGCGCTCGCGGGGTTCCTCGCGCGGGTCACGAAGGAGTGGCGGACACCCGACAGCCGCGTCATCGGGCGCGTCCTCCGCGCGCCGCCCCTCGCGCTCGGCGTCGGCGCGCAGCGCTTCACGGAGGACTGGGCGGTGTTCGCGCTCGACCGCGCCAAGCTCGGCGCCGGCTTCCGCGGCAACAAGATGGATCTCGGTGCCGTGCCTGTCCGCCTGCGCCCGTCTACGCTGCTAACCCACACCTCAATGCTGTTTAAACTTTATATTACCATCTTATCGTCTTATCGTCTTATCGTCATGTCATCTAGGCACGGAGATGAGCCCCGCGGAGTTCACGGTCAAGTGCTTCCCCCGCGGCGCCGCGGACTGGGCGTTCGCGTACCCCGCGGACCGGCTGCTCCCGCTCGCGGGCGTCCTCGCCGCCGCCGCGATGCGCGCGCCCGACACGTGGGACGCGCACGGCGCGCCGTGCCTGCTCGTCGCCAAGCGCGGCGGCGCCACGGGCACCACCCTCGGCCGCGCGACCGGCGTCCTCTCCGTCGTGCGCGACTACTACCTGCACGGCGGCATGTCCGTGCACCAGACCTCGCTGGAGTGGGCGATCCTCGGGCACGGCGGCGGCGGCACGGCGGGCGGCTTTGCGGGGCCGGGCGACTCGGGCGCGGTCGTCGCGGATATCCGCGGGCGCATCGGCGGGATGCTGATCGGGGGCGCTGGGCATGCGGGGGCTGGGAGTGAGCGCTGGGCCGCCGACGTGACATATGCCACGCCGTTCTGGTGGCTCCTCAGGAGACGCATCCGGGCGAGCGGGTTCCCCGACCTGGATTTCGATGCTTCGAAGTGCTTAGGCGCCTCGACGTCATAGCATTAACGCGATCAGCATCTTAGGTTCGACATTATTTTCCGTCTCATTTGCTGCTTACAACGTGTAGTTATCAAGCCCTAACGAAACCTGCACGTACCGGCTTGTCACAGTCGACTGTTGTGAACCGGCGTCCGGTGTGTCCGTTTCTAACTCTCCTTCTTTCGAGATCTTGACGTCCTCGCGCCTTTGAGGCTTGTTCCTTCGGGAGCTGGTTACACTTGAGATCTATAAGGCCCATGAGACTCGCGGTACTGCCTGATCTCGATCATGTTACAACACATACCCGAAATCCGAGCCTTCACGACCTCCGCCGTATTCGTATCACTGGATATCGTTGAGCGAGAAGAAATTAGAGAAATGCGTTTATACTCACGGTTGCTTGAATCTTCCCGTGTTCTGTGCTCTCAGAGCTCATGGTGGATCGATGGAGAGGTGCGAGAGACGTCAGAGCCTCATGTTGTCTGCATGTTCTGCATAGGCGCCCAAGCTCATGTAAGTAGCCGCAAATATGTCAGTTCGCAAGTCTTGTCAAGCAAGTAATATAGGTAGTATGTATCCACAGTAAGATGGGTGGAAGCTGGTGAAGAGATTCATCAACACTGAGCACGTGTTGTAGCTGCAAATTTGAAATGCATTTTGGTTATCCAAAGCGAAAGCCCAAAGGGCATAAATGATATTCTAATGAAGGATACATAGAGAAGTAACACAACCATAGCCGCCTTTATTATTTTGATATATTTCCTACATGACATTGTCTCCATTCCTAAAGGCTACACATGCTCATACTCCACTGCGACCCGCAGCTCTAACAGCACCCTTATTTTCTAGCAGTGGTAACGCCTTCTCAGGCGAACCGATTGAAGGCGATGGCAAAAATCCTGCTGCCACCAGCCACGCAAGGTAAAGCCCCACCAGCTCACTTGACACCGTGCTGCTCGTCGACTGCCCGTGTGCCGCCAAAAGTGCCGCCGTGTTCGTGTCGTCAAGCTCAGGTGCCTTGGTGCTGGTCGGAAGGTCGTCAAGCACAAAGTGCAGCAGCGGGAAGAGCGCATTGTCCTGAACCTCCATGACGTGCTGCTCAAGCTTGCGCCGCCATACGAGGTATTCGCACTGCGTTGTGGGGAAGCCGTACTGACGCAGTGGAGAGAGCAAATCGTTGAAGGTGGGAAGCGGGCGGGCGGTGATGTGCATCACGGTAAGGGACGCGTCTGGGAGCGGGCTTATCGCAGCGAGTGCAGTGCATTTCGCGACGTGATTGACAGGGACCATGTTGATCGTGTTGTTGATGTCTGGTACGAGGCCCAGCTGCACGCATCCTTTTACCATGCGCCAGATAAAGTCGTCGGTGTTGGTGACTAAAAACGCATTAGCAAGCAGAGTCGGCGGTTCGAAAGTGCGAACACACCTGCGGTAGTGGAGTCTCCCACAACATACCCAGGACGGATAATGTGTCCTCTCAGCCCCCTCTTGCCAGCCTCGAATAGCAGCTTCTCCGACACCCACTTCGTTTGACCATAGCCAGTTTTAAGTGTCGCCCGCGCGGCCTCGAGATCATCGCTCTCCGGCACGCCCTTGTACTTGCTCTGTCCGTTCACCAACGTGTCCGAAAGCTGCACATAATACTCCACATCGATCGCAGACGTCGATGACACGAATACCAGCACCTTGGGCTTGCCTGTTGCCGCAAGCTCCACGGCGGTAAGCGTTGCGAGCACGTTTGCCGCACGCAGTTTCTCGTAGGGGTACACCCAGTGCACCAGAGCACCGTTGTGCAAAATGGAATCACACTCCCCGGCCACCCTTGCCCACGTCTCCTGCCCCATCCCAAACAGGTCCAGGCTTAAGTCACCGCAAACAACCTCTACCCGTCCGTCCGTGACCCACGCTTCGTCCCACACCCCGCGATCCGTCGCGCCCTCCCTGAGCCGTCCGAGCCCCTGCTCTACGCTCTCCCCACGGACCAAGCAGACAACCTTTTTGACCTGCTGCGTGCGCACGAGGAGATCGCGCAGCACAAACGCCCCAAGGAAGCCCGTGGCTCCAGTGAGGAACACTGTCAGTGGCGCATTCCCATGCTCCGCCGGCGCCGCGTAAGACGTGCGCAGCTTCGGTACAAGCGCCTCATAGTCTGCGCCATATTCGGCCGCTGCCGTCTTCCCCTCGCGCTTAGTATCGACCTGGTGCGCAGGGTCGAAGCCCAAATCGGCATTCCTCAGACCGTCCACTGCCCGGCCCAGCCCCGCGATTGTCGGTTCGTCGAATATTAGACCCAGCGGCGCCTCTATTACAAACACTTTGCGCAGTTCAAAGATCAAGCGGGTCGCGAGGATCGAGTGGCCGCCCATGTCAAAGAAGGACTCGTCCAGCGGGATTGCAGCAGGATTTAAGCCACCGGGGAGGATGCCCGCCCAGATCGCGCGCAGGGCCTCTTCGGTGGAGGTGTCTTTTGAGGACGCAGAAGCAGCCGCAGGGGAGAAAAGCGCGGCGGCGTGCGCGGTATCGGGGAAGGGTAGTGCCGGCTTATCGACCTTTCCGTTCGGGTTCAGCGGCATCCGACTCAAGGGGACGAATACTGGGAATTGATTCAGCATTTATGCACCTCTTAAAAGGGAAAAGGCAAGACAACTCACGGGTAGGCACACTATAACTCGGCAGCTTCTTCTTCAAGTGCTCCCTGATATCTTTAATGAGCCTCCTGTACCTCCTTATCCCGCCCGTAAGCCCCTCGCCTTCCTCGCCTATGTCGCTCGTGAGCTCCTCCACCCCCTCCGCGGGGACGAAGTAGCTAACCAACACCTTCTCCTCGTCCTTGTCCCTCCGCACAAGCGTGACGTTCTCCTTCACGCCCTTATGCGCACTCAGATGCGTGTCGATCTCGCCAAGCTCGATGCGGAATCCACGAATCTTCACTTGGTCGTCCGCACGCCCGGCGCACTCCACACTCCCATCCGGCCTGTACCTCCCCAGATCGCCCGACCTGTACATCCTGTCGCGCACCCCCTTCCACAGGCCCAGCTCCTTCTCTTTGCCGGCTGCGGGCCCTGGGAGAGACAGCGTGTCGGCGAAGGCAGAAGACGCTGCAAACCAATTGTTCACGAACTTCTCCGCGGAGGCGGACGAGTCGAGGTACCCCTCGGCCAGGCCGCCTGACCGGACATAGATCTCACCGAGCTCACCCACCCCGCAGGGAACACCGCGTTCGGTGCGATTGACCACGAGCAGCTGCACCCCGCGCATCCCTCTGCCAGCGGGCAGCACATCCTTTACCGTGCCCAGGAACCCTGCGCCTTCACCCTGCGCCGGCGGCACAGCGAAGTAAGAGACGGCCCTTTGTGTCTCCGTAGTGCCGTACATGTTGATAACACGCGCATGGGGGGCAAGAGATTGCAGGCGGAGGACGTCGCGCTTGGTGAGGACGTCCCCGACGAAGAACGCCGCGAGGAGGGAGGGGATGTGGGGCGAGGAGGGCGAGGAGGAGAGGAGCTGCCCCATGGCTGGGGTCAAGTGCGTCACTGTCGCGCCCGCGTAGGCCATCCACGCAGCGAGACGCCCGGGGGTGCCAATGGAGGTAGCGGTGGGGACGTGCAGGGAGGCACCGAAGAACAGCGGGGTGAAGACTATATCGCCCAAAATCATTAGCACCTCGTTTTTCTCTTTTGGATGTTGTAGAACTTACTGTCCCGCTGAATGGGATCGTGTGCTATCCCGCTCAACATCGTGAACCTGCTCTGCGGCCCCAGGCCAAACGTCTCTCCCATCCACGGGAAGAAGTGCGTCAGACTGAAGTGGCGGCCCTTTACGCCCTTCGGAATCCCAGTGGACCCGGAGGTGAAGGAGAGCGTGCCGACGGAGTCGGGGCCCAGCGGGAGGGCGGGATCTGTGTCTTGTAGGGCCTGGTGCGCGGCGAGGACATCGGTGTTTGGAGAGTCGGGTTGGAATCCTCCCACAACAGAACCGTCAGGGGAGAGCGAAAGCGCTGGGACCTCCACGCGTATTTCAAGCTCCTCGGCGATGAATTGCCGCACAGAGGGTGCTAGCGTGCCAGCAGGCGCGAGAACCACCAATGCACGTGGGCGTGCGACGCTCAGGTAGGTTGTTTGGCGAGCAGGCGGATAGGCGGGGTCTGTGAGCACAGTATTAGTTTCAAATTTCATCACAATAGAAAAAGAAAAAAGCTAGGGCGGAGGGCAGAGAAGAGAAAAGGCAGCCCAACTTACCAATAACGCTGAACGTCGCCCCCACCTTCAGAACCCCCATGACGGCAACAACTAGTTCAACACTGCGGTGTGCATACACCATCACCACCTCTTCCCTTTGCACCCCTTTCTCCAGTAAATGGTGGGCGAGGACATTAGACGCGCGCCGGATGGAGGCGTAGCTGAACGTCTGCGTCTCTTCTTCTCCATCTAGTCCAACTTTTTCTAATGATTGCACGATGCATGGACTGTCCGGGTGCGCGAGTGCGTTGCGTGTAAAGACATCCGTGATTGCGCCCTTCCACTCGCACCAGCCTAGGTCGGCCGCTGCATCCGGCAATACCCCCTTTTGAGTGGGTGTGAGCAGCGGGATCGCGCCGATAGATGTGACGGGATTGAAAGATGCGACGCGCAGAACGGCACCAAGCTGGTCGACGAGCGAGCTGATGCGGGCGGGGGCGAATACGAGAGAGTTGTATACAATCCTCAACGTGAACCGTGGCGCGAGCGGAGCGCGGGACGAGACGGGGGCCGAGGGCGGCCGGGAGACGAAGATCGTCAGGTCGGACGTCGAGCTCGTGCTGCGTATGAAGTTATCGTCACCACCTACAAGGGGGGCGTCTGTATCGTCGAAAAAGCGCACACGGAAAAGCGGCGCTTCCAGCTTAAGTGCGGCGAGGAGGAGGGGAAACGGCACGGCATCGGCGTGGGCCTCGCGCTCGGCATGCTGCACGCGGCGCACGATGGCCCAGAATGGATCTATGGGGTCGATAGGGACGCGCAGCACGAGTGGATTGGCCGATGTGGCGGAAGAGGAGGCGATTACGAGGTCGGTATCGGCGGTGTACCGAAGCAGCAAAACACTGAATGCCGCCAGCAACAAATGGAATGCGCTCGGCCTGTTGCCCTCAGCTTCTTCATCGTCTTCTTCAATCTCCCCGCGGTTACCGTCGTCCTCGTCATACAATGTAAGCTTCAGCAGCGCCAAACATGCCTGGTCGCTAAGCGCGGCGGTGTGCGCGGCCTCCACGAGACGGCTCCCACCCGATGGTCGCGGGTAGTCGGTCGGCAGCGAGATCGAGGGTAGATTTTGCAGGCGCGCAACTGCACGAGCGAGGGTCGCCATCGATGAAGAGATGAAAGAAATAAAACTGAAGGTGACTCGGAATGAGATTCCTCAGGATCACGCTCACGTGCACTCGCGAACTCCAAGCAACTCCACTTAAGACACGTCCAAGTTGCGTCCAAGTGAAGACACGATAGGACAGAGGGTCTTCAAACAGCAACTGATAAGAGCCCCACATTGGAATCCCCTCTTTGTACTTCCTGTCATAGCCTTCGAGTCAGTAAACAGATGCAGCAACATGAACAGAGAACCCACAAACTAAGCCCTGGTTGTAAAATATGACCCTAGACGCAGTCGAAGGGTTGCCGAGCCGGGGGAAAGTGTGACGCGCGATAAGATTGCCTGCAGTTCGGATATCCTCAGAAGCGGGGAACGGAAGACCTGTATTGGCAGGGAGTGGGGAAGAGGATGACATTTATTGATTCCGCGAGGCGCGCGACCGGGGGGGCAGGGGACGGCTGATATGCCGTTAAAACGCTCACTGCATTACCTTATACTCTGTTCACATCATTTCATTACAACGTGTTCACCGCCAGCTGAACGGTTTCTATGAACTAATATTCTTGCTGTTTTCTCGTCTTTTACTGCGTGCTAGTGGGATGGTGCCCGTAAACCACTCTTGAATCTCTGGTGTGTGGACACCATCTTTGCCGTTCAAAATTACTGATTTCTGGCAACCAGAATTGACATTTCGGTGCATAGGAACCAAGATGGCTCTGTGACAGCTCTCAGTCCGTTGTTTGGTTCCACAGCACCGCTCAGCCTTTTTCAGTTTGTATACACCCATTTTGCTGGCATCTTGCAGTGCGTACAGGCTGCTTACAAATAGTACATGCAAACTAGAGCTCGGATTTCTGCTTCTGCTTTCATTTCGGTTCTTGAAAACTGCTCTTGAATTTTTTTCCGGTTCGTGTGGACTTCTATTGAACAGCTGACTGATGGTTTTCAGAAACCACTTTGACTTCGGTCCCCACAAACCGGCATCCAAGGATCCTAGACGGTATGTAAATACCAGTCTGTGCAAACCATTATTGAATGGCTGATTTACGGTTTTAAAAAACTGCTTTGGTTTTGGTTTCCAATAATCGGCCTCGAAGAATCCTAGACGGTGTGTAAGTACCAGTGTGTATGAACCATCACGGAATGGCTGACTTCGGTTTTCAGAAACCACTTTGATTTCAGTTTCCAAAAACCGGCCTCGAAGGATCCTAGATGGTATGTAAGTACCAGTCTGTATGAACTGTCACGGAATGGTTGACTTCGGTTTTCCGAAACTACTTTGATTTCGGTTTCCAACAACCAGTCTCGAAGGATCCTAGTCGGTGTGTATGTACCAGTCTGTATGAACTGTCGCAGAATGGTTGACTTCGGTTTTCAGATACCACTTTGATTTCGGTTTCCAACAACCAGTCTCGAAGGACCCTAGACGGTGTGTAAGTACCAGTCTGTATGAACCATCACGGAATGGCTGAATTCGGTTTTCAAAAACCACTTTGATTTCAGTTTCCAGCAACCAGTCTCGAAGGATCCTAGACGGTGTGTAAGTACCAGTCTGTATGAACTGTTGCGGAATGGTTGACTTCGGTTTTCAGATACCACTTTGATTTCGGTTTCCAACAACCAGCCTCGAAGGACCCTAGACGGTGTGTAAGTACCAGTCTGTATGAACCATCACGGAATGGCTGACTTCGGTTTTTGGAAACCACTTTGATTTCAGTTTCCAAAAACTGGCCTCGAAGGATCCTAGATGGCGTGTAGGTGCTGGCCTGTATGGGCCGTTATGGAATGGGTTTTCGGGAGCTGCTTTGGTTTCAGTTCACAAAGCCAGCCTCCAGGGGTCCTGGGGTGGTGTGCGGGTACCAGTTTATAGGAACCATTACTGAACGACTAACTTGTAGTTTCTAGCAACCAATTTCATTTTGGTTTCCAAAAATGGGCCTCCAGGGATTTCGGATGGTGCACAAGTACCAGTGTGTAGGAACTGTTACTGAACGGCTGACTCGTGGTCCTTAGAAGCCTCTTTCATTTTCTCTATTACTGAACGGCTGATATTTCTCCATTTAAATTTCCTGAGGATGTAGCCGCGCAATTAGTTCAATAATGGCATGCAATTCCAATACCAGGCACAATCACACGATACCAAGTGCGGTTTACAGAGGCTACTTTTTCATCAATATCCGACTCCGACAATCACACAATACCAAGTGTGGTTTATAGAAACTATCTTTTCATCAATATTCAACTCCGACTGCCATATGATCGGATATATAAAGTGATGAAAAATGGAACCAGTTTTTTAAATCTTCATTCCCCCCCTTTTCAACCAGTGCAATGAACGTGATTACTTCTGGTAAATTCGCTTTTTCTCTCCATTTCTCACCCGGCTAACAGACTGTGCTCAACAAGAACAAATCCTTGTTGATATTCAGGCACAACAGTGTGTCGTTGACGATGCCACTGAGGCCCTGAAGGAGATTCAATCTCGAGGTGCAAAGAGGCAAGGTGGTGGGAAAAGTGAGTCTCCAAAACTCCATTGTATGATTGGAGGCTAATGATTTACACTAGGGGCTGTAGAATGTGCTATCGCAGCGGTGGACAACGCCACCCAGAAGCTCGAACAAATGACAATGCTCCTCGAGCTTACTCAGGAGGGCGAGGCTACATCTAATCTCCTCGCAGTGCAGCCGTCGGGCTTGCCTTCCGGCCAGGCTGCTTCACCGCAGGTGGTCTTGGATTTGCCCTTGCCTGATGCAGTCTCTCCATTGGTAACATCCCCAGCACCCATTGACAATGTTTCCTCACCGGACCCCGAGGATGCGAATTTGGGTGGCAAACGCGGACATACTACCGACTCTGGCGCCAATGACTCTGACATCTCCGAAGCTGTACCGGTCAAACGTACACGTAAAAAGAAGAACCTGATCGAGGATCTGTCATCTGACGAAGAGGCCCAGGAAAAAGCCGAGTCAAAAAGAATTGAAGCGATGTTGAAAGATGGTAAAGAAGCTCAGGTCACAGGTGAGTAGGCTCTTCTTTCTCGTCTTGCTTCGCCTCAGGACTGACATCCTGTTAAATTTAGCTCAGGGCAATGAAATTATCGACGACTTCATCAGGAATCCAGCCACACATATTCCCATCTGGATCCGCCGTCGCGTCAAAGACGAAGCCAATTTCCTGCCTCGCGCCGTCACCACCAGCCGGGAACTCGCAACTATCATGCTGAAGACCAGCTATGGGAATTTCGTGTGCCTTTACCACGACAAGGGTGATAAGAGCGGCACAAAGCACGATGGGATTGAAACATGCACCAAAGATACGCACCACCGCCGCACTGGCTCCGACCCGACGTTCAAAGTCACTGGAGTGCCTTACTGTCGTCCCGCACTTCAGGGTGTCAAACCGGAGCGGCGGGAGAGATGGCTTACCGACCACCAAGGCCACATCCACTGCGGCTGCGAGTTAAACATCGCACTTTTCGAGCTATATGCTTGGAAGACCTGGAAGGCCACCAACAAGCGTGGTGATTCCGAACTCTTAGGGAGGCAGAGGATGGACCCTCGGACTCGTCAATTCGTAGCTGAGAATTTTTTCTCCCATTCGGGGCTCACTATCGACACGCTTTACGACAAGCGGCTGACCGGTAATGCCGCAACTATGGCCCGCCTGCTGCAGCAGATCCAGCAGCTCGCTGCCAACTTCGACGAGTTGGCTCATCGGGAGGGTCTCGAAGGTCATATCGAATTCACTGTATGTGACTTCCTCTCATTCTAATCTACGGGTGCTAACATGCATTGATCAGCTACCATGCGAGAAGAACGATATGAGTTACTTCTAGTATAGCCTATACACGTACCTGTATACACATGCTGATTAAAATGATCAGAGAGCTTACTATCATGACCACGAGAGCTGATCACAATGTTCAAGAATATGGGTGAACGTAGCTAGTGATATAAATGATTAGATACAAATGTGACATCGAGGCGGCTCATTCCGAACTATTCTCGCTAAACACCTCACTTCACCAGCTCTCCACCTTTCATATTTATGCTTGTCTTTGACGAACATCCGAGCATCTGCTGCTGAGTACCCATGCGTCCCAGGCGCCACGAGAACCCCTGCATAGTGAGGTCGTGGGAGAGCATATCGTCTCGAGAAATGCGGAGAGGTGGCTGTGGCGCTATCAGGTCATCCGGGTGTGGGGGAGGAGAGAAGGGAGGTACGCGTGAAGCTCCCGCCGAGGGGCTGTAGCATGGGTGGACCTGCGATTGGAAGCGGATTAAACATCAGCGACGTGCATAGGGATGCGTGGTGATGCCGACCATCTCACATACCTCTTTACGATGCCAACGGTGCACTCGGAGCTCATGAGCCACAAGTCATTCAGCTGATGGCCTGGTCCCACGAACTTGGTATTGCCGGCGCCTTGAGCAGCGTGTGTTGCGGCCATGCTTCATCCAAGCTCCTGGTCGCTCACTCTCGCCACGGGCAGTGATCGTGCTGGGTGCGAGGGCGCGCACGTTGCTGGGCGTGGATGGGTGTAAGTGAACCTGCCGCGCGGGCGGCGCGGCATTGTTGCTGTACGCGCGCGATGCACTTGGGCGTAGGTGGGCGCGCGCGATGGCCATAAGTGGGAGCGCATGGTGTGCGTAGGTGGTCAAGTGCCATGGATGTAGGTGGGCGGGCACGAGTTGCGTGAGGCGGCTTGCGCAATACACGTAGGCAGGTGTGCGCGATGCGCATAGGCGAGCATGTGTGATACGCGTAGACGGAAGGGACGCGCGTAGATGGGCGGGCGCGACGTGCGTAGGCGCGAGCTATGTGTGTAGGTGGGCAGGCGCTGTGGGTGCAAGTGGGCGCGCACGAGCTGCGTAGGCGAGCGTGCGCGATGCGCGTAGGTGAGCGTGTGTGATACGCGTAGGCGCGATGCGCGTAGATGGGCGGGCGCGACGTGCGTAGGCGCGAGCTATGTGCGTAGGTGGGCAGGCGCTGTGGGTGCAGGTGGGCGTGCACGAGTTGGTAGCGAGCGTGCGCGATGCGCGTAGGCGAGCATGTGCGATACGCGTACATCGAATACATATTGTAAGTCTCGCTTTCCGATAGTTACCTTTGTTTGAGGACCTACAAGCAGCGGCGTGTTGTAGGTTTGCGTTTACCCGTCGAGTAGGTAATATGTAGTGGAGCGGACTCTGCCCTGCGGTCTCTTCTGTGACAGCGTAAGCAAGTTGTTAAAAGCCAATAATAGTTACCAGACCAAGTACGTGCGGCGTTCCTACGTAACCTCTACCCATTCCGGGACCTTTGAAGCGCAGCCCTCCACCAACTCTTTCGACGGGAACAAGTCTCGGTCCCGCTCCTCTATGCGAGGTTCCTGCTAGAATAAAGTTTTATGTTTCGGTAAGAGCCCGAATGTCGTCTTATCTAATTCAGACTGCCAATAAAACAATATGAAATATAGAGTGTTATTTAAATTTTAGTTGATATGATGGATGTTATAACGTGACAGGGGCGTCTTCTTGTACATGCCACGGACGGAGGTAGGTGTGGGGCAAGGTCTTGGCACCCGTATGGGCACGACACCCACGTCCACCCGCACGTGCTCGACACATCCGCTCGCTCGAACACGCTATGTGCATCCGCCCGCCCGCACTACGCGCATCCGCTCGTACACACTATGTACATCCGCGCTACGCGCATCTACCCGCCCACGCTGCACGCATCCGCGCTCGGCACCCGCATCCACCCGCCCACGACACCCACGTCCACCCGCACGTGCTCGACNCATCCGCTCACTCGCACACGCTATGTGCATCCGCCCGCCCACACTACGCGCATCCGCTCGTGTACACTATGTGCATCCGCACTACGCGCATCTACCCGCCCGTGCTGCACGTATCCGCGTTCGGTACACGCATCCACCCGCCCACGACACCCACGTCCACCCGCACGTGCTCGACGCATCCGCTCGCACGCGCTACGTGCATTCGACCACACACGCTACGCGCATCCGCTCGTACACACTATGTGCATCCGCGCTACCCGCATCTAGCCGCCGTGCTACCCACATCCTGCCGCGCACGTTGCACACATCCACCCGTCCGTGACACCCACGTCCGCCCACACGTGCTCAACCATCCGCTCGCACGTGCTACGCGTATCCGCTCGTACACACTATGTGCATGATCCGCTCGTGCTCATCACCATGTCAACATCGACAGCGACGACACCAACGACGGTGTTAACGACGACAACGACAACGACAACGACGACGACGCGGCAACCTCGTACCACCCCCGTGGTCTGACGTTTAGACGTTCAGGACCGGAAAGGATATCACACATCATCACTCACATGCATGTCTATTAATATTATGAATGGAAAAGACAAGGGAGGGTGTGGGACAGAGGGAGAAGCGGAACAGCAACACGAGCAACTTCTACTCCTTTCTACTCCTTTCTGCTACCCGCGATTTGTGAGTCTAACGGGCTAGACCAGCAGGCACCGCGGAAGCGAGAAAGCAGCAAGAATTGACTTATCACTCGAGATTGTTCAGCAAGTGAACGCTAGGAAGCCCTATATACATATAAACTGTAAGGATATACACTGTGTGCGAAGTCTTAAACTTAGCCTCCATACGACTTGTGTGGACTGTGTTATATACACGCTATTCGTGTTAGTAACTGAATAGAACACTAAAGTGGTAAAGGAGATAGCGTTTCCTACACTCGTGTAAAGTCATCTAGTCCTGGGCCTTATGTATGGAGGACATACACATATTGTGAGAGGGCCACACGTAGAAAAGCTGAAGGTTTTATATTTCCAGGCAAGGACATACATACATCAATGTCCTGCATAGTTTGTAGTTTGAGACAACTATGAAACCAGAAAGTCGCATAGGACCCACGTAGTGAGAGGTGTAAATAAGATAACGTTAAGACAGAAGACCCCGTGTAGATCAATGTAGTTATGTTGTATAAGGTTCGTAGTCTACACTAAATAAAACTTGATCTGGACCCACTCTGGGATAATAACCCAGTAAAAGCTACAAAGACGGAACCGCACATACATACTCCAAGATTGTGATAATCTGTATGTTAAGATTCAGGTTTATTAACTATTACACTTACGATTTGTACAAAATTTCTGGTTTTATCTGTATATTGTGTGAGACCCCGGAAAATATGCTCGATATCTCATGTACCGTAACCGACTGTACTTATGGAGGTCGTATGCTCGAACGTACAATAGTCATACTTACAACGACGTGTCATCTCGACATAATCCCAGCACTTTTCTGAAGGTCTATCGCGTTAATGAGACGACTGTAGTCCTCTTTATATATAATAGATATGTCCTCCTCTCTAGCGATTAAAGTCGCATTATTGACATGATGTCCCCGGAACTACTTAAATAAAGATAAGATTTATGTACCATTCATCTTATTTAGGGTATGTTTGTGAAGATTCTGACGATCCTTCGGATTTGTAACGGAACTCCTTCCCTCTCTCACTCGTTTCGACCCACCGACTGCCAAGTCGGTGGGTTTCAAGGGTTAAGCGTGCCAAGCTCACAGCAACACTTACGGTTAAAACCCGTAGGTAACGTAGAAGGAGTCGGAGAGTGGAGGCAGAGCGACGTATTGGGAGTTGAGAGGGCGACTGCGTCGCCTGACAGCATACCCTTGTGGGAGGCGTACGTGAACACGGCCCCGGGATACTGAACGTGGACTCTCAACTCCCTTTTACAATCGAAGAAGTCGACAAAAAAGGGACGGGCGAAGCAGAAACCCGAAGCAGAAATGACCACTCAAGTAGGTAGGTGAATGGGAGGTAGTCGCGCGTGCCTGCAATGACCCGCTTGCGGTAACGGGACCCGCTTGCACCCGCGGCAGTGAGTGTGGTGAACGTGTGTCACACGAGCGGGTGGGTGCACGGGTAGATGCACGTAGTGCGGGCGAGCGGATGCGCGTAGCGCGGGCGGGCGGATGCACATAACGTGTGCGAGCGGAACATGTACATAGCGTGTACGAGCGGATGCGCGTAGCGCGTGCGAGCGGATGGTTGAGCACGTGTGGGCGGACGTGGGTGTCACGGACGGGTGGATGCGTGTATCGAGGCGGCGGATGCGTGCAGCGCGGGCGGGTAGATGCGCGTAGCGCGGATGCACATAGTGTGTACGAGCGGATGCGCGTAGCGCATGTGGTCGAATGCACGTAGCGCGTACGAGCGGATGCGTCGAGCACGTGCGGGTGGACGTGGGTGTCGCGGACGGGTGGATGCGTGTATCGAGCGCGGATGCGTGCAGCGCGGGCGGGTAGATGCGCGTAGTGTGGGCGAGCGGATGCGCGTAGCGCGGGCGGGCGGATGCACATAGCGTGTGCGAGCGGAA
>KV417519.1:379217-395180 GCA_001630335.1 Athelia psychrophila | reverse complement strand
CGTATCTGCGCGCCCCTCCCCTTATTTCATGTGCCACTTCATTGGTCAATGCTCACAGGCTTATTGCTCTTCGGTGTCATCTATGCGCAGCTGCGGACGCATCTTTACGGTCTATGGTCTATGGCGAGCTCCCACCGCTCGCACAGGCTGTCTGACGTCAGGTCGGTCGGTACGGTTCCGTATACCTCGGACCCGCACTCCGGCAGTCAAGGCGCTTTCTTCCTCTCAATCTTTACTCTGTTTGGCTTTGTGGCCCAGTGGTAAGGCCCCGGTTCCGGATCTGCAGGTCCAGCAATCTTGAACCTTGAATCAACGTTCATGCTCTTCTGCTCTGCCTTTTATTGCTGCTTGGATTCGTCGCTAGGCGCAACTTTGAACTGCAGCTCTACGGATCCGCGGCTGCGGCTCCACGCGCAGCCCCTTGGGCGAGCGGGCCTACGCGAGCTCCTCGGTGGTCTTGCCGCACCGTATACAGTGCAGCCGCCGGGTCGCGAGTGAGGGTCGGGGGCGTAAGGGTCGCGGGGGCCAGTCGTAGGGCGGCTACGCGGGCGCCTATAGGCGCTGCTGGCGCGGGCTCAGCGGGCCGGGGCGTTTCGGCGGGCGGCACGGCGGCGGCGGCACGGGCTCCTAGCGGGTGAGGTCGCTCCAGACCACGTGCCTGTACGGCGGCACGTCCATCATCAGCGCGTGCTGCCTCTCCTGCGGCCAGCGCGCCGGCTCCCACCACGGGCACCGCGGCGGCGCGAACCGCTGCTCGTCCGTGCCGCGCGGCACGCGCAGGGTGCACAGCCCGCGCGCGTAGCGCCGCCGCCGCTCCTGCGGGCGCTCGCCCTCGTCGGCCAGGCGCCCCATGCGCTTGCGGGTCAGGCGCAGCGGCGCCCCCTTCGTGAACCGGCACTTGAGGCGCCCCGAGTAGAGGCACGGATCTACTGTACTGCTATTCTGCTATTCTGCTATTCTACCATTATATTTCAAATTTGTCGTAGTTCCACATCCAATCGTCGCATCTGCCCGCGTCCGCCTGTCCGTGCCGTGGCTCTAGGTAGAACAACGGCGCCTTCGGCCGCGGCTCGAACCGCGCCAGCTCGCGCTTGTGGCGGGTCAGGAGGCACTTCGCGACGCGCGGCTGCGGCTCGCGCTCCCCGCCGCGCGCCTCCTACGCCGGCTACTGCGCCGACCGCCCCCAGGCGGTGAGGAAGCACTGGGCGCGCTCCTTGGGGCGCTCGCGGAGGCGGCGGCGGAGGCGGCGCCGGTCGTTGGCGAGCCAGAACTAGGCCGAGCGGAGCCGAAAGCGTCGCAGCCGTCGCAGCCACGGAGAGACGGAGAGGAACTTGGAAAGCTAGACGAAGAAGGTCGCAAACCGGCGCTAAGGCACAGGAGGCTAGCGCTCGAACTGGCTCAGCTGCTGCAGCCGCATACGAGAGAGCGGCTCGTCCTCCTGCAGAAAGCGGCCGCGTGGCCCCACCATTCTTATCAGCTCCAACGGGAGGAGCCTAGGCTACTCCTGCACCGCCGTGCTTTCCGGGTTCTCGGACAGCGACGGCGGCGGAAGTCGCTCCATCTCGCGGTACCAAGGGACCCGCCACCCGGACCGGGAGCACCTCTACGCCTCCGGCTCCCGTCCTCACTCCCCTGACTGCTGCCGCTGCTCACCCAGGACCAGTAGCTGCCCGAACTCTTCGCCTCCTGGCTACAGTCCGCACATCTACCTGCGCGCCTTCCGCTGCAGCTGCAGCCACTAGACCATGAAGACCTCTTCCCGATCCTGCGAGACCCGGCGCGGCACCCGGCGGCACCGCCACCGTCTGGGCCCCTTCTGCGGCTAGGTCTAGCACTGCCCCGACTCCTGGCCAAAGCACCGGCGCCGGCCAAGACGTAGACGTAGAAGTAGAAGTAGGAGCGAGAGAAGCAGCAGGGGCGGGAGAAGCAGCAGCAGCGGGAGCAGCAGCTGGGGCTGCAAGAACTTTGCCTGCTGCAGATAGCAGCATTTCTCTTAGATCTGTAGGGTCAACCGTTTGAGACGGAGATGCTATGCTACCTATAGCTGACTGGAACACCAGCAGGTATCGTCTCTGCTGGAAGGTCCGGTCCAGCACGACGGTCTGGAGGCGTTAGCCCACCAGTTTGTGAAGCGCGTCGAGGAAGCCTGCCGCGACCCCTACCCCAGGCGCCCCGCCCCAGGTGACGCGCAAGGGGCACGCCATGTGGTCACACCCGAGTCTCCCCTCCGGGCGCATCATGCTGAGGCGGAGGCGGAGCCTCTGCCGCACGCCTAGCCCGCGCATCCTGCGTCCCGACCTGCGCCGCAGCGGCGGTCCCGGGCCTCTCCTCTGCCGACCGCGCCACCACCCGCCCTGTTTCCGCCGCAACATCCGCCGCGAGACGCGGACCACCATCGGGAACCGATTCAACTACATGAGGAGCTACTGAAGCCGTCTTTCGTGACCGCGGCGTGCTTCTCCCCCTTTTGCTCCACCAATCATAATCCTACCCTATTAGCAATTCTTTATCCCCTGTCTGACCACATTCTAAGCTCTATAGTTTATGCTCGACTCGCTAAACTGACACCAAACCGGTTTACACATCGATGCCTCTAAGCGCTCTCACTTTCGAATTCCGCCCCGCGTTTCCACAGTGAGACCCTTAGAGACCCAGAATAGCGTCTGCGTCCCCGCACCCTATCACACTCACTCTGTAACGTGTCCACTCTGTAACGTGCCCGTCTCCTCTTTGCCCACCGCTAATCTAAACCCTCTGTTCCTTAAACTTCTCAGCGCCCACTTGTCAACCGACGGGCGCGAGTGACCAGCAGTAAGACATCGTTCCCTCGTTACTCTCTTTCTGCAGCACTCACGAAGAAACAACGAACGTAAGGGTCTCATGAGTATGGAGGAGTTTTAGTGCAAGTTGAACACCGTCCTCCCCAAACGCTTGCTAGTATCAAACTCGTTCCAAATACTCAAATGGTATTTGTGACGCTCCCCGGCGAGAACAATTGCCGGCTAGACAGAGGTGTAAGGAAACGATGGCCTTTGACCCGTCTTTGACCTGACCCTTAACTAAAAGATCTTACTGTTTGTCCCGTCGCTTGATGAACCATGCTTCTTCATCTTCCTCTTCGGCGCTTTCCTAGGCCTGGCACACACGACAGTGTCTAGCGCTACGGACTGGAACTCGTCGAGGAGGAGCTCCGAGAGGCTTCAGCTTCTACGCCTCGGGGCGATCCCCGTCCGGGGTCTGGAATAGAGACGAGAATGGGGGTAGGATCGAGCGTGAGACCAACACCCAGCATGGAGTAGACTGTCCCGGCGTGTGGTCGTCAAGCGTCTATCTCCATCGTTCGTCTATCTTCCCTCGTGTATCCCCGCTCGCTCGTCTATCCAGTTGTGGCGCAAATGATGTTATAATGAAGGATGCATAGAGAAATGACACAACCATAGCCGCATTTATTATTTTGATATCTATCTTGCACATCAATATTTCAATGTCTACATCCCCAAAGACTGCACATGCTCATACTCCACTGCGACCTGCAGCTCTGACAGCACCCTGATTTTCCGGCTGTGGTAGCGCCTTCTCAGGCGAACCGATTGAAGGCGATCTTGGGTCCTGATGCTGGGGTGAGCAATCACTATCGACCTCGATGCGACCTGATTGAACCTCGGTAAATAGGTCTATCATCCGCTTGATATCATAAACAGAAGTATTTTCGACATGGTATGTAGAGTATCATCTGCCAGGTTCAAGTTCCGTCAGTTGCAGTATCCATGAAGGCCGCGAGCAGACGCTGACACTGACATCCGCATCGAGCATCCCTAGGTGCGTACGAGTATGTCGTGGTCGTCGAACACACGCAGACCTGTGTAGGTCGTTGTGTAGGTCGTTGGCTAGCTGCGGCGAGACAAGGAGAGGCCTAGGAAGCTCACCCCCGGTCGGTACGCCTCATCCGCTAGGGGCATCGATGCTCGCAGCGGCGCAGGACTCGGTAGGACGTGCCACAGGGCAGCGAGTGAGGGGTCGCTCCATGTCTGACTCATGCGTGCCAGGCGGACGAGGGCGCATGCAGCTTCTAGATCAGCGGCGGGGAGGTGGTCGAGGATGAGCAAGAGAATATCGGATATCGATAGGGTGAATGTGGTAGGATTCATTGAAATCATCAAGGATCAGTATTGTATTACAGTATACGTTCAAACTGCTGATGTGCGGACAGCGATGCGGTCCTGTCAGATGAGAATACGACCCACAACCAGAGTGCGAGCTCATTGCTCAAGAAGAACGACGACGATGGTGGTAAGAGCAGAGGGAAATTCTGGAGCCTGCCCCCAACGGGGTTCCGCATCTTTGACTTCGGAGAGCCTCGAGGAGGAGCTGCTTAACCCCAGGCATTGCGATCTGTGACATGGCAGCAACTTGAAGCCACGATGCGCACGGTCCGGATCCTTTCGCAGCTTCTCCTGCTTCTCTGCTCCTTCGTACCAAGTAGTTCGTTGGCCCTGTTCGTCATTCTAAAAAACCAGCTCCCAGCCCGGTTTTCTGCTCAGTTCCCGGTAGCAAAGAAATGTGGGGACAAATCAGCCGTTGATAAGAGCGATGCTCTCAGAGGCCCCTCGCAGTGTTTATGGTAAACTTCTAAACCCTGCTCAAACTCGCTCACCCTTCCACCAATGTTATAATTGTTCGCAAACCCCTCCTGCTCCAAGGATTTTAAGGATGTGTGGGTGCTCTGGGGATGCAAGCAAGAGATCTAGAGCAACAAAGTGGCACTTGCCATAAACTCACGGCGTCTTCACAATTTTCTTTGCCAATTGATCTTTCTACAGAATGAAGACGAGCGAGCACGCAGACAGCGTGTAATAAGCCAGTTCCAGCCCATCTAGCGGATCGCTGCGGCTTCACCAGCGGGATGTACGCCTCCACCCGTGGCTCTCCAAAGTTCTTGTCTCCCTTCTTGCCAGTCTTATTTTGGCCCAGCTGCAGCGGGGGGTCGGCAATGTCGATGTCGTGGACGACTTTTGCGTGGGCATTACCATACAGATAAGAGGGTGCAAATAAAGAGGAAATAGAAAGTTTCGAGTCACTAACGCGATTTCGAACTCTGGCGCTTGTTTCGGTGTTCGTGCTGTCATACCTGCGTTGGCAACTTGCGTGTATGCGGCAAGTAAATAGGTATATGTAGCTGGATATATATGGATGGTAGGTAATATTTCAAAAGATCCGCTCCTGCGACCGTGCCTCGTAATGAGTTGTAGATGAACTATGGAGCAATCTGCAATGTGTTGCCACACTGTTGCCAGGCAGATCCGTGGACAAAATTGGAGAGGTCAAGCTTGGTCAGACTAGGCGCTATGACAGTAGTGTTGTTTGGCCAAACGAGGCCCAGGCGATACCATGAAGGAACCCAGAGCAACGGCTCAGAGGATGATTTCATGATCCAGCCATTGTCAAGTGTGGAATCATGTGTAAACCCTGTGGCGCTTTAGGCGGTTTAGCAGAGTGCAAGTGTCTGAATAACTGCATAAAGTGTACCTCTCAGACGTGCATGTCACACTATTTACCTCCCAGACCCTGATTGTGTTGTCCGCAGAGCCCGAGACAATGTGCTTTCCGTCTGGCGAAAACGCAACGGACGAGACCACGCCGAGGTGCACTTTGAATGGTGCCCTGAATGATATGCCAGTCTCAGCGCCCCAGATCCGAATGGTGTTATCACGCGATCCTGACACGATATGCGCCCCGTCCGGTGAGTATGCTATTGACCAGACCACATTGCTATGTCCTTTGAATGGAGATCCAATCGCCTTGCCCGTCTTTGCGTCCCACACCCGGACCGTGTAATCAAAAGAGGCCGATGCTATGCGCGTCCCGTTGGGCGAGTATGCAATGGAGTTGATCCCACGGGTGTTATCGAATGGCGGCCCCACTGCTTCTCCGGTCGCCGCATTCCACACCTGGATGACGCCATCACGACCACCGGAGACGATGCACTTCCCGTCTGGCGAGAACGCCACGGCCCAGACATATCCTGTGCAATTTTCTATCAATAACACCTGCTCACCGGTTGCCGCGTTCCATATCCGAATGGTCTTGTCCCACGACCCCGAGACAATGAACTTCCCATCTCGCGAGTATGCAACCGACTGGATCTGGTCGCTGTGCCCTTCTAATGATCCTGCCTCCTTGCCAGTCTTCAACTCCCACAGTTTAATGGTCTTGTCTTTAGACCCCGAGGCGATACAGGTGCCGTCCGGCGAGTATGCGATAGAGCGTACAACTTCGCGATGCCCTTTAATTGGCGCTCCTACCGCCTTGCCAGTTGCTGCCTCCCACACTCGGACCACGCCATATAGATCACCTGAGGCAATGCTCGTCCCGTCTGGCGAGTACGTTACGGAATAGACCTCGCTCAAGGGTGTTTGGAGTGATGCTTCTACTACCTCGCGGTCAACAATTTCCGCGTCCCAGACCCTGATGGTGTTGTCTGCAGAGCCCGAGGCAATGCGCGTCCCGTCTGGCGAGCATGCCACTGAATTGATCCAGGAGCCGTGTCCTTTGAATGGCACTCCCACAGTATGGCCGGTTTTCGCGTCCCGCACCCGAACCGTGCAGTCTTTAGAGCCCGAGACAATGTGTTTCCCGCTTGGGAAGTATGCCACGGAAAGGACCTCTTTACTGTGCCTTTCGAATGATGATCCCACCACTTCGCCGGTCTTTGCGTTCCAAACCCGGACTGTGCAGTCTTCAGACCCCGAGGCGATGAACTTCCCATCTGGCGAGTACGCAATAGAATTGATTTTCTTGGTGTGCCCTTCAAATGGTGATCCTACCGCTTCGCCAGTCTCTATGTTCCAAACCCGGACCGTGCAATCGTCAGAGCCCGAGGCAATGAACTTCCCATTGGGCGAGTATGCAATAGAACTGATCTTCTTGGCGTGCCCTTTGAATGGTGAACCCACCGCTTCGCCGGTCTCTGCGTTCCAGACCCGGATCGTGCAGTTGTCAGAGCCCGAGGCAATGTGCTTGCCGTCTGGTGAGTACGTGATAGAATAGATTGAGTCCCCGTAGTATTGTGTAAATTGAGACCACACAGCTTCACCAGTCTCTGCGTCCCACACCCGGATCATGCAGACATCAGAGCCCGAGGCGATGCGCTTCCCGTCGGGCGAGTATGCGACACAATTGACAATGTTTGTGTGCTCCCTGAGCGGTCCCACCACCACCGTGCCGGTCTCCGCGTCCCACACCCGAACAGTTTTGTCACGAGAGCCTGAGACAATGCGTGTCCCGTCTGGTGAATATGCTATGGAACAAACAAGGTTACTGTGGCCTTCAAATGTCTTGAGCTCCACGGGCCACTGATTTAACTTCCCACTTTTTAAGCGCATCGTGAGCGGGAATCTTGGGAGATATGTTCGAGAAACAAGTGAATCACTTGGTGCAAAGGGGAGAGCCGATAAGTATATGTGCGGCGCACTCTGGGAGATTGGCGGCATAAACACATTTACAAATCGGATCGCGTCTCTCGCGAAAGCCGTGATATCCGAGGGGTATTTCTGGATATGTCTGGATTAGACTATGCGACTATATACGATCGTGATGGCTCTTACCTGACTCCATTGGAAAAGGAAAGCAAAAATCCGTGCCGCAAAAACCAATGCAAATACTCTCGCAGCATGCTCAGAAATACTTGGCACAAAAAGTCGGATCACGTTCCGAATGGAATATATGAAACCCAAATTGAAGTAATGATTCTGAATAAAGAATTAGACAAGCTTGATGTTGTTAATTGAAAAGTCACTGACCTGACTCCAGGTTCCAATGGAAGCCAATGTTCTTGTTGCCGAGTTCATTTGTTGTGTCAAACTGAGAACTTCTAGCCAGAAGAGAAGCTTGTCGTGCAGGAACACTCGAAGTTCATCCCTGACTCGGGTTGCATGTGGAGTGGCCGCAAGGTGCGTACCGAAGAACTGACAAGCATACAACAGATGGGGCGGTATGGACCGCCCTACACGGTCCTTCATATCGGGAACATCGGTATTGTGCGCATGAGAAGTCGGCAGATCACATATGTTGAATCGGAGCTCGTGCTTCATTACCCTAAGGCATGCCAGGACGAAGTGATGTTCAAGGTGTGTCGGGTCCACAAAGAACAATTTGCTGCGCTCCTCGTCCTTGAGAAAGTCGAAAAATGATGCGTGGAGGGTAAGGATGAGGGTATCTGGCTGGGCGGCGCCGTGCAAGAGTGAGCCTAAAGGCTGGACTATCATCTGTACATCATCTTCTTCTTCGGCGATGTGCTGCAGTGCAGCGTGCGACTGAATAGATAGGGGCTCCTTGGCCACTAAAATGCCGCCAAAGACTCGCTTGAATCGAGACATGACCCTTTCATCATTCTCGTTGAAGGTGTGCTGAAGGATTTTCATGTATAGGCTGTCCAAGCCACTTGCCTCTTCCACGAATTTCTCTAAACGCTCGGTAGTGTGATAGCCTTGAAGGCCATCTAAGATAGCTCGACACGCTGTAACAGTCCATTGGAAGAGGTGGCCAGATGCATTGACGAGCAGAGTGATCCACTGGCCGTTAGGCCACCGAGCTTCGAGGATGGGAGCGATGTCGGCAAGCTCGCGCTTTATGAGCTTTGCGATGTCATCGTCGATAGCGGCTTCATCCTTAGGGTTCACGTATCTGACCTCTATATGTGGTTTCTCGCTGAAGGCTTTGATGATATCATCTTCTGGACGTGTTGTGACAAGGATCCGGAAATTTGGAGGCAGCTCGGATGCGCTCTTGGACAAAATCTGAAGAAGGGATCTGCGCGCCGATGGGTCCCCACTCTCATCCAGCGCATCAATGACGATGATGATTGGGCCTGTTATCGGCGCGTCCTTTGCAGGTTCTAGTATGAGCCCCTTCATCTGTCGAGCCGAGGCAGTGCTTTTACGGAGTGAAACATTGTTTTGAACAGCGTGGTATAGCGACAGCTTCCACTGAGGATCGAGATTGGCGATGTCCCTGGCGATGGTGCTCAGAATGTTGTCTGGCCCTCGTGCCAGCTGGTCGGCGTGGCTGAAGCAAAAGCAGGATCCGAGCCTTTTCAGATCCTCGTACTCTTGCGCAATTGTATGTGCGATGGCGGATTTGCCACATCCTGCCACACCAGCAAGGACCATGATTTGAGGAGTGTCGGGGCCGTCTTCCATGATGTCTGGCTTGTTGATCCAATTGTGAAGATCGGTTATAATAGCGGCACGCGTTCCCGGTATGCAGGATTTTTGTGGGTCGTGTCCGGCACCTGAAGCGTATAGCATGCCCTCAAGGATGATGTCTTGGGCTGTGAGACGCACTGTTAGTTTGACATATGAAAATCACGCGAAAGTGACATACAGATACGGCTCTCCACGTCTTTCAAGCAACGGTATATGGTGACGTCCATTTGTCTCGCAAAATCTATCTTGGCTTGCTCAAACTGGTCATTGAATTGCTTGATTTTGGCGTCAATGTCCGAGAACGTGAGCTTCGCAAATCGTTTCCCTGCAAAGAGAAATTAGTATTACGTTTTCATGGGGACAAATTTCAGCCTTACAGAAGTTCTTGTCGATCGTGTAGTCTCGAATGAGATATGCGGACTCCATTGTCAAGCGGCTCATATTTTCCAGCATCTTGCGATGGGACTTGATGTCTTCAAGAGGCTGGGCGTAGTCCACGAAAGAATAGATGTCGTCGATAGCCTTCATCAAGCAATAAACCGAATCGTCACGATTTTTTTGGGCAATCAATGCCTAATTTCATATTAGTACACGTCCCCCGCGGCCGACAGACAGAAATACTGACCTTGGGAACAGCCGACAGTACGGAACACGCTATCTGAGCGTATGGATGGAACTTCAATTACAATTAGTTGAACATTCAGATGTCAATCATGAAGCGGGATATCGCACCTCAGATAACACCTCAGTTATCTCGGTAAAAGTCTCGAGTTTGTCGAGGATTGATTCCCAGATACCCCCAAAAGAACCGGTAACATCTACAGCTTGACCAGCCATGCCGTCTACCCGTAGAAACGTTCCGACGACCGATGGGGATGCCATCGATGCCATTTGCTCCAGGCCCGCTTTTGCTTGCGACCGAGCCTCTTCCTCGCCAAGTCGCCCGATGTCTGCATCTTCTGCCAGCTTCGAGAACGAGAACGTGATTGCAGTAGGTAGCTTTTCCCGCACACCACCTGCGCCGACTTTCCAGAGCTCACATGAGATATCTAAATAACCTTCGGAGTTCGTCAAGAGTTCAGGAGCATCGAGGGATGAGGCATACCACCAGAGGTTTCCTTGAAAAGCGATTGGACGGTAGCTTCAAACTTGCCAAGTTTTCTGTCTTTCAGGAGACCCCCGCGGTGCTGGTAGACCTGGATTTCAATGCTTGAAGTGATTGGCGCCTCACTAATAGCATTCCGTCAGCATCTTATAGACATATGTCTCATTTGCTGCTTACAACGTGTAGGTATCAGCCCACGAAACCGCAGTACCGCTCGTCACAGTCGATGTTGTGAAAGGCGTCCGGTGACTCCGGTCAACCAATGAGATCTTGACATATAGCGCCTTTGAAGCTTGTTCCTTCGGGAGCTGGTTACACTTGAGATCTATAAGGCCCATGAGACTCGCGGTACTGCCTGATCTCGATCATGTTACAACACATACCCGAAATCCGAGCCTTCACGACCTCCGCCGTATTCGTATCACTGGATATCGTTGAGCGAGAAGAAATTAGAGAAATGCATTATACTCACGGTTGCTTAGAATCTTCCCGTTGTTCTGTGCTCTCAGAGCTCATGGTGGATCGATGGAGAGGTGCGAGAGACGTCAGAGCCTCATGTTGTCTGCATGTTCTGCATAGGCGCCCAAGCTCATGTAAGTAGCCGCAAATATGTCAGTTCGCAAGTCTTGTCAAGCAAGTAATATAGGTAGTATGTATCCACAGTAAGATGGGTGGAAGCTGGTGAAGAGATTCATCAACACTGAGCACGTGTTGTAGCTGCAAATTTGAAATGCATTTTGGTTATCCAAAGCGAAAGCCCAAAGGGCATAAATGATATTCTAATGAAGGATACATAGAGAAGTAACACAACCATAGCCGCCTTTATTATTTTGATATATTTCCTACATGACATTGTCTCCATTCCTAAAGGCTACACATGCTCATACTCCACTGCGACCCGCAGCTCTAACAGCACCCTTATTTTCTAGCAGTGGTAACGCCTTCTCAGGCGAACCGATTGAAGGCGATGGCAAAAATCCTGCTGCCACCAGCCACGCAAGGTAAAGCCCCACCAGCTCACTTGACACCGTGCTGCTCGTCGACTGCCCGTGTGCCGCCAAAAGTGCCGCCGTGTTCGTGTCGTCAAGCTCAGGTGCCTTGGTGCTGGTCGGAAGGTCGTCAAGCACAAAGTGCAGCAGCGGGAAGAGCGCATTGTCCTGAACCTCCATGACGTGCTGCTCAAGCTTGCGCCGCCATACGAGGTATTCGCACTGCGTTGTGGGGAAGCCGTACTGACGCAGTGGAGAGAGCAAATCGTTGAAGGTGGGAAGCGGGCGGGCGGTGATGTGCATCACGGTAAGGGACGCGTCTGGGAGCGGGCTTATCGCAGCGAGTGCAGTGCATTTCGCGACGTGATTGACAGGGACCATGTTGATCGTGTTGTTGATGTCTGGTACGAGGCCCAGCTGCACGCATCCTTTTACCATGCGCCAGATAAAGTCGTCGGTGTTGGTGACTAAAAACGCATTAGCAAGCAGAGTCGGCGGTTCGAAAGTGCGAACACACCTGCGGTAGTGGAGTCTCCCACAACATACCCAGGACGGATAATGTGTCCTCTCAGCCCCCTCTTGCCAGCCTCGAATAGCAGCTTCTCCGACACCCACTTCGTTTGACCATAGCCAGTTTTAAGTGTCGCCCGCGCGGCCTCGAGATCATCGCTCTCCGGCACACCCTTGTACTTGCTCTGTCCGTTCACCAACGTGTCCGAAAGCTGCACATAATACTCCACATCGATCGCAGACGTCGATGACACGAATACCAGCACCTTGGGCTTGCCTGTTGCCGCGAGCTCCACGGCGGTAAGCGTTGCGAGCACGTTTGCCGCACGCAGTTTCTCGTAGGGGTACACCCAGTGCACCAGAGCACCGTTGTGCAAAATGGAATCACACTCCCCGGCCACCCTTGCCCACGTCTCCTGCCCCATCCCAAACAGGTCCAGGCTTAAGTCACCGCAAACAACCTCTACCCGTCCGTCCGTGACCCACGCTTCGTCCCACACCCCGCGATCCGTCGCGCCCTCCCTGAGCCGTCCGAGCCCCTGCTCTACGCTCTCCCCACGAACCAAGCAGACAACCTTTTTGACCTGCTGCGTGCGCACGAGGAGATCACGCAGCACAAACGCCCCAAGGAAGCCCGTGGCTCCAGTGAGGAACACTGTCAGCGGCGCATTCCCATGCTCCGCCGGCGCCGCGTAAGACGTGCGCAGCTTCGGTACAAGCGCCTCATAGTCTGCGCCATATTCGGCCGCTGCCGTCTTCCCCTCGCGCTTAGTATCGACCTGGTGCGCAGGGTCGAAGCCCAAATCGGCATTCCTCAGACCGTCCACTGCCCGGCCCAGCCCCGCGATTGTCGGTTCGTCGAATATTAGACCCAGCGGCGCCTCTATTACAAACACTTTGCGCAGTTCAAAGATCAAGCGGGTCGCGAGGATCGAGTGGCCGCCCATGTCAAAGAAGGACTCGTCCAGCGGGATTGCAGCAGGATTTAAGCCACCGGGGAGGATGCCCGCCCATATTGCGCGCAGGGCCTCTTCGGTGGAGGTGTCTTTTGAGGACGCAGAAGCAGCCGCAGGGGAGAAAAGCGCGGCGGCGTGCGCGGTGTCGGGGAAGGGGAGGGCCGGCTTATCGACCTTTCCGTTCGGGTTCAGCGGCATCCGACTCAAGGGGACGAATACTGCGAATTGATTCAGCATTTATGCACCTTTTAAAAGGGGAAAGATAAGACAACTTACGGGTAGGCACACTATAACTCGGCAGCTTCTTCTTCAAGTGCTCCCTGATATCTTTAATGAGCCTCCTGTACCTCCTTATCCCGCCCGTAAGCCCCTCGCCTTCCTCGCCTATGTCGCTCGTGAGCTCCTCCACCCCCTCCGCGGGGACGAAGTAGCTAACCAACACCTTCTCCTCGTCCTTGTCCCTCCGCACAAGCGTGACGTTCTCCTTCACGCCCTTATGCGCACTCAGATGCGTGTCGATCTCGCCAAGCTCGATGCGGAATCCACGAATCTTCACTTGGTCGTCCGCACGCCCGGCGCACTCCACACTCCCATCCGGCCTGTACCTCCCCAGATCGCCCGACCTGTACATCCTGTCGCGCACCCCCTTCCACAGGCCCAGCTCCTTCTCTTTGCCGGCTGCGGGCCCTGGGAGAGACAGCGTGTCGGCGAAGGCAGAAGATGCTGCGAACCAGTTGTTCACGAACTTCTCCGCGGAGGCGGAGGAGTCGAGGTACCCCTCGGCCAGCCCTCCTGACCGGACATAGATCTCCCCGAGCTCGCCCACCCCGCAGGGAACACCGCGTTCGGTGCGATTGACCACGAGCAGCTGCACCCCGCGCATCCCTCGTCCAGCGGGCAGCACATCCTTCACCGTGCCCAGGAACCCTGCGCCTTCACCCTGCGCCGGCGGCACAGCGAAGTAAGAGACGGCCCTTTGTGTCTCCGTAGTGCCGTACATGTTGATAACGCGCGCATGGGGGGCAAGAGATTGCAGGCGGAGGACGTCGCGCTTGGTGAGGACGTCCCCGACGAAGAACGCCGCGAGGAGGGAGGGGATGTGGGGCGAGGAGGGCGAGGAGGAGAGGAGCTGCCCCATGGCTGGGGTCAAGTGCGTCACTGTCGCGCCCGCGTAGGCCATCCACGCAGCGAGACGCCCGGGGGTGCCAATGGAGGTGGCGGTGGGGACGTGCAGGGAGGCACCGAAGAACAGCGGGGTGAAGACTATATTGCCCAAAATCATTAGCACCTCGTTTTTCTCTTTTGGATGTTGTAGAACTTACTGTCCCGCTGAATGGGATCGTGTGCTATCCCGCTCAACATCGTGAACCTGCTCTGCGGCCCCAGGCCAAACGTCTCTCCCATCCACGGGAAGAAGTGCGTCAGACTGAAGTGGCGGCCCTTTACGCCCTTCGGAATCCCAGTGGACCCGGAGGTGAAGGAGAGCGTGCCGACGGAGTCGGGGCCCAGCGGGAGGGCGGGATCTGTGTCTTGTAGGGCCTGGTGCGCGGCGAGGACATCGGTGTTTGGAGAGTCGGGTTGGAATCCTCCCACAACAGAACCGTCAGGGGAGAGCGAAAGCGCTGGGACCTCCACGCGTATTTCAAGCTCCTCGGCGATGAATTGCCGCACGGAGGGTGCTAGCGTGCCAGCAGGCGCGAGAACCACCAATGCACGTGGGCGTGCGACGCTCAGGTAGGTTGTTTGGCGAGCAGGCGGGTAGGCGGGGTCTGTGAGCACAGTATTAGTTTCAAATTTTATCACAATAGCAAAAGAAAAAAGCTAGGGCGGAGGGCAGAGAAGAGAAAAGGCAGCCCAACTTACCAATAACGCTGAACGTCGCCCCCACCTTCAGAACCCCCATGACGGCAACAACTAGTTCAACACTGCGGTGTGCATACACCATCACCACCTCTTCCCTTTGCACCCCTTTCTCCAGTAAATGGTGTGCGAGGACATTGGACGCGCGCCGGATGGAGGCGTAGCTGAACGTCTGCGTCTCTTCTTCTCCATCTAGTCCTACTTTTTCTAATGATTGCACGATGCATGGACTGTCCGGGTGCGCGAGTGCGTTGCGTGTAAAGACATCCGTGATTGCGCCCTTCCACTCGCACCAGCCTAGGTCGGCTGCTGCATCCGGCAATACCCCCTTTTGAGTGGGTGTGAGCAGCGGGATCGCGCCGATAGATGTGACGGGATTGAAAGATGCGACGCGCAGAACGGCACCAAGCTGGTCGACGAGCGAGCTGATGCGGGC
Source organism: Athelia psychrophila (assembly GCA_001630335.1). Classification (NCBI taxonomy): domain Eukaryota; kingdom Fungi; phylum Basidiomycota; class Agaricomycetes; order Atheliales; family Atheliaceae; genus Athelia; species Athelia psychrophila. The sequence continues at coordinate 380,121 of KV417519.1, read as the reverse complement.
GGGGGCGAATACGAGAGAGTTGTATACAATCCTCAACGTGAACCGTGGCGCGAGCGGAGCGCGGGACGAGACGGGGGCCGAGGGCGGCCGGGAGACGAAGATCGTCAGGTCGGACGTCGAGCTCGTGCTGCGTATGAAGTTATCGTCACCACCTGCAAGGGGGGCGTCTGTATCGTCGAAAAAGCGCACACGGAAAAGCGGCGCTTCCAGCTTAAGTGCGGCGAGGAGGAGGGGAAACGGCACGGCATCGGCGTGGGCCTCGCGCTCGGCATGCTGCACGCGGCGCACGATGGCCCAGAATGGATCTATGGGGTCGATAGGGACGCGCAGCACGAGTGGATTGGCCGATGTGGCGGAAGAGGAGGCGATTACGAGGTCGGTATCGGCGGTGTACCGAAGCAGCAAAACACTGAATGCCGCCAGCAACAAATGGAATGCGCTCGGCCTGTTGCCCTCAGCTTCTTCATCGTCTTCTTCAATCTCCCCGCGGTTACCGTCGTCCTCGTCATACAATGTAAGCTTCAGCAGCGCCAAACATGCCTGGTCGCTAAGCGCGGCGGTGTGCGCGGCCTCCACGAGACGGCTCCCACCCGATGGTCGCGGGTAGTCGGTCGGCAGCGAGATCGAGGGTAGATTTTGCAGGCGCGCAACTGCACGAGCGAGGGTCGCCATCGATGAAGAGATGAAAGAAATAAAACTGAAGGTGACTCGGAATGAGATTCCTCAGGATCACGCTCACGTGCACTCGCGAACTCCAAGCAACTCCACTTAAGACACGTCCAAGTTGCGTCCAAGTGAAGACACGATAGGACAGAGGGTCTTCAAACAGCAACTGATAAGAGCCCCACATTGGAATCCCCTCTTTGTACTTCCTGTCATAGCCTTCGAGTCAGTAAACAGATGC
>KV417519.1:284712-379192 GCA_001630335.1 Athelia psychrophila | reverse complement strand
TGGAATCCCCTCTTTGTACTTCCTGTCATAGCCTTCGAGTCAGTAAACAGATGCAGCAACATGAACAGAGAACCCACAAACTAAGCCCTGGTTGTAAAATATGACCCTAGACGCAGTCGAAGGGTTGCCGAGCCGGGGGAAAGTGTGACGCGCGATAAGATTGCCTGCAGTTCGGATATCCTCAGAAGCGGGGAACGGAAGACCTGTATTGGCAGGGAGTGGGGAAGAGGATGACATTTATTGATTCCGCGAGGCGCGCGACCGGGGGGGCAGGGGACGGCTGATATGCCGTTAAAACGCTCACTGCATTACCTTATACTCTGTTCACATCATTTCATTACAACGTGTTCACCGCCAGCTGAACGGTTTCTATGAACTAATATTCTTGCTGTTTTCTCGTCTTTTACTGCGTGCTAGTGGGATGGTGCCCGTAAACCACTCTTGAATCTCTGGTGTGTGGACACCATCTTTGCCGTTCAAAATTACTGATTTCTGGCAACCAGAATTGACATTTCGGTGCATAGGAACCAAGATGGCTCTGTGACAGCTCTCAGTCCGTTGTTTGGTTCCACAGCACCGCTCAGCCTTTTTCAGTTTGTATACACCCATTTTGCTGGCATCTTGCAGTGCGTACAGGCTGCTTACAAATAGTACATGCAAACTAGAGCTCGGATTTCTGCTTCTGCTTTCATTTCGGTTCTTGAAAACTGCTCTTGAATTTTTTTCCGGTTCGTGTGGACTTCTATTGAACAGCTGACTGATGGTTTTCAGAAACCACTTTGACTTCGGTCCCCACAAACCGGCATCCAAGGATCCTAGACGGTATGTAAATACCAGTCTGTGCAAACCATTATTGAATGGCTGATTTACGGTTTTAAAAAACTGCTTTGGTTTTGGTTTCCAATAATCGGCCTCGAAGAATCCTAGACGGTGTGTAAGTACCAGTGTGTATGAACCATCACGGAATGGCTGACTTCGGTTTTCAGAAACCACTTTGATTTCAGTTTCCAAAAACCGGCCTCGAAGGATCCTAGATGGTATGTAAGTACCAGTCTGTATGAACTGTCACGGAATGGTTGACTTCGGTTTTCCGAAACTACTTTGATTTCGGTTTCCAACAACCAGTCTCGAAGGATCCTAGTCGGTGTGTATGTACCAGTCTGTATGAACTGTCGCAGAATGGTTGACTTCGGTTTTCAGATACCACTTTGATTTCGGTTTCCAACAACCAGTCTCGAAGGACCCTAGACGGTGTGTAAGTACCAGTCTGTATGAACCATCACGGAATGGCTGAATTCGGTTTTCAAAAACCACTTTGATTTCGGTTTCCAGCAACCAGTCTCGAAGGATCCTAGTCGGTGTGTATGTACCAGTCTGTATGAACTGTCGCGGAATGGTTGACTTCGGTTTTCAGATACCACTTTGATTTCGGTTTCCAACAACCAGCCTCGAAGGACCCTAGACGGTGTGTAAGTACCAGTCTGTATGAACCATCACGGAATGGCTGACTTCGGTTTTTGGAAACCACTTTGATTTCAGTTTCCAAAAACTGGCCTCGAAGGATCCTAGATGGCGTGTAGGTGCTGGCCTGTATGGGCCGTTATGGAATGGGTTTTCGGGAGCTGCTTTGGTTTCAGTTCACAAAGCCAGCCTCCAGGGGTCCTGGGGTGGTGTGCGGGTACCAGTTTATAGGAACCATTACTGAACGACTAACTTGTAGTTTCTAGCAACCAATTTCATTTTGGTTTCCAAAAATGGGCCTCCAGGGATTTCGGATGGTGCACAAGTACCAGTGTGTAGGAACTGTTACTGAACGGCTGACTCGTGGTCCTTAGAAGCCTCTTTCATTTTCTCTATTACTGAACGGCTGATATTTCTCCATTTAAATTTCCTGAGGATGTAGCCGCGCAATTAGTTCAATAATGGCATGCAATTCCAATACCAGGCACAATCACACGATACCAAGTGCGGTTTACAGAGGCTACTTTTTCATCAATATCCGACTCCGACAATCACACAATACCAAGTGTGGTTTATAGAAACTATCTTTTCATCAATATTCAACTCCGACTGCCATATGATCGGATATATAAAGTGATGAAAAATGGAACCAGTTTTTTAAATCTTCATTCCCCCCCTTTTCAACCAGTGCAATGAACGTGATTACTTCTGGTAAATTCGCTTTTTCTCTCCATTTCTCACCCGGCTAACAGACTGTGCTCAACAAGAACAAATCCTTGTTGATATTCAGGCACAACAGTGTGTCGTTGACGATGCCACTGAGGCCCTGAAGGAGATTCAATCTCGAGGTGCAAAGAGGCAAGGTGGTGGGAAAAGTGAGTCTCCAAAACTCCATTGTATGATTGGAGGCTAATGATTTACACTAGGGGCTGTAGAATGTGCTATCGCAGCGGTGGACAACGCCACCCAGAAGCTCGAACAAATGACAATGCTCCTCGAGCTTACTCAGGAGGGCGAGGCTACATCTAATCTCCTCGCAGTGCAGCCGTCGGGCTTGCCTTCCGGCCAGGCTGCTTCACCGCAGGTGGTCTTGGATTTGCCCTTGCCTGATGCAGTCTCTCCATTGGTAACATCCCCAGCACCCATTGACAATGTTTCCTCACCGGACCCCGAGGATGCGAATTTGGGTGGCAAACGCGGACATACTACCGACTCTGGCGCCAATGACTCTGACATCTCCGAAGCTGTACCGGTCAAACGTACACGTAAAAAGAAGAACCTGATCGAGGATCTGTCATCTGACGAAGAGGCCCAGGAAAAAGCCGAGTCAAAAAGAATTGAAGCGATGTTGAAAGATGGTAAAGAAGCTCAGGTCACAGGTGAGTAGGCTCTTCTTTCTCGTCTTGCTTCGCCTCAGGACTGACATCCTGTTAAATTTAGCTCAGGGCAATGAAATTATCGACGACTTCATCAGGAATCCAGCCACACATATTCCCATCTGGATCCGCCGTCGCGTCAAAGACGAAGCCAATTTCCTGCCTCGCGCCGTCACCACCAGCCGGGAACTCGCAACTATCATGCTGAAGACCAGCTATGGGAATTTCGTGTGCCTTTACCACGACAAGGGTGATAAGAGCGGCACAAAGCACGATGGGATTGAAACATGCACCAAAGATACGCACCACCGCCGCACTGGCTCCGACCCGACGTTCAAAGTCACTGGAGTGCCTTACTGTCGTCCCGCACTTCAGGGTGTCAAACCGGAGCGGCGGGAGAGATGGCTTACCGACCACCAAGGCCACATCCACTGCGGCTGCGAGTTAAACATCGCACTTTTCGAGCTATATGCTTGGAAGACCTGGAAGGCCACCAACAAGCGTGGTGATTCCGAACTCTTAGGGAGGCAGAGGATGGACCCTCGGACTCGTCAATTCGTAGCTGAGAATTTTTTCTCCCATTCGGGGCTCACTATCGACACGCTTTACGACAAGCGGCTGACCGGTAATGCCGCAACTATGGCCCGCCTGCTGCAGCAGATCCAGCAGCTCGCTGCCAACTTCGACGAGTTGGCTCATCGGGAGGGTCTCGAAGGTCATATCGAATTCACTGTATGTGACTTCCTCTCATTCTAATCTACGGGTGCTAACATGCATTGATCAGCTACCATGCGAGAAGAACGATATGAGTTACTTCTAGTATAGCCTATACACGTACCTGTATACACATGCTGATTAAAATGATCAGAGAGCTTACTATCATGACCACGAGAGCTGATCACAATGTTCAAGAATATGGGTGAACGTAGCTAGTGATATAAATGATTAGATACAAATGTGACATCGAGGCGGCTCATTCCGAACTATTCTCGCTAAACACCTCACTTCACCAGCTCTCCACCTTTCATATTTATGCTTGTCTTTGACGAACATCCGAGCATCTGCTGCTGAGTACCCATGCGTCCCAGGCGCCACGAGAACCCCTGCATAGTGAGGTCGTGGGAGAGCATATCGTCTCGAGAAATGCGGAGAGGTGGCTGTGGCGCTATCAGGTCATCCGGGTGTGGGGGAGGAGAGAAGGGAGGTACGCGTGAAGCTCCCGCCGAGGGGCTGTAGCATGGGTGGACCTGCGATTGGAAGCGGATTAAACATCAGCGACGTGCATAGGGATGCGTGGTGATGCCGACCATCTCACATACCTCTTTACGATGCCAACGGTGCACTCGGAGCTCATGAGCCACAAGTCATTCAGCTGATGGCCTGGTCCCACGAACTTGGTATTGCCGGCGCCTTGAGCAGCGTGTGTTGCGGCCATGCTTCATCCAAGCTCCTGGTCGCTCACTCTCGCCACGGGCAGTGATCGTGCTGGGTGCGAGGGCGCGCACGTTGCTGGGCGTGGATGGGTGTAAGTGAACCTGCCGCGCGGGCGGCGCGGCATTGTTGCTGTACGCGCGCGATGCACTTGGGCGTAGGTGGGCGCGCGCGATGGCCATAAGTGGGAGCGCATGGTGTGCGTAGGTGGTCAAGTGCCATGGATGTAGGTGGGCGGGCACGAGTTGCGTGAGGCGGCTTGCGCAATACACGTAGGCAGGTGTGCGCGATGCGCATAGGCGAGCATGTGTGATACGCGTAGACGGAAGGGACGCGCGTAGATGGGCGGGCGCGACGTGCGTAGGCGCGAGCTATGTGTGTAGGTGGGCAGGCGCTGTGGGTGCAAGTGGGCGCGCACGAGCTGCGTAGGCGAGCGTGCGCGATGCGCGTAGGTGAGCGTGTGTGATACGCGTAGGCGCGATGCGCGTAGATGGGCGGGCGCGACGTGCGTAGGCGCGAGCTATGTGCGTAGGTGGGCAGGCGCTGTGGGTGCAGGTGGGCGTGCACGAGCTGCGTAGGCGAGCGTGCGCGATGCGCGTAGGCGAGCATGTGCGATACGCGTACAAGGCGAGCGTGTGCGATACACGTAGGCGGGCGGGCGCGATGCGCGTAGGCGAGCGGGTGTGATGCGCGTAGATGGGCGGGCGCGACGTGCGTAGGCGCGAGCTATGTGCGTAGGTGGGCAGGCGCTGTGGGTGCAGGTGGGCGTGCACGAGCTGCGTAGGCGAGCATGCGCGATGCACGTAAGCTGGTGTACGCGATGCGCGTAGGCGAGCGCGTGTGATACACGTAGGCGCGATGCGCGTAGATGGGCGGGCGCGACGTGCGTAGGCGCGAGCTATGTGCGTAGGTGGGCAGGCACTGTGGGTGCAGGCGGGTGTGCACGAGTTGGTAGGCGAGCGTGCGCGATGCGCGTAGGCGAGCATGTGCGATACATGTACAAGGCGAGCGTGTGCAATACACGTAGGCGGGCGGGCGCGATGCGCGTAGGCGAGCGGGCGTGATGCACGTAGATGGGCACGTGGGTGGGCGAGCACACTGTGTGCAAGTGGTGTGAGTGACGGCGCCCACGTTCGCCCAGGGCAATGGCGTTCGCCCAGTAACGTCCGTGCGCGCTGATGGAGGGTAAGTGGATGGATGAACTCACCAGTAAAGACGAAGCCCAAAGACGAAGCGGGCAGGGAAAAAACAGCTGAAGAAGCTAACATTTTCCCTCAACTCTCAGGTGCAAGTCATAGGGCCCCGGCACAAGTGCATGCGGAGGGTGTTCCCATACGACAGTCCGCTGCGTCAGCGGGAGAGTTGAGGGTTATGCAGCGAGACGGAGGTGAGAGGCTGAGGAAGATGCAATGGATGCCCAAAATTGGCATTCACAACGACACTCGAACCGTGCGAATTGGGAACTTTGGGTGGCTGAACCGTCAGCCACCCAGCTTTGCTCACTCTCTCCCTTCCTCAAGGCAATGTTTAGGCTTCCTAGCAGTCTTAGAAGTGTTTGTATGGGATTTATTCTACTTACCATGTATTTAGAATAGAAATAAATTCATCAAGGCCCCTGTAGTACAGTTATTACGCTGAAATTAGCGATCTCTCCTCCTGTATAGATAATATATATTTCTCCTGATGTCAGCAGAGTAATTGCGCTATCTGGAAGTCTTTTCACGACCCTAATACAGCTCTACTGTGCAGCAACATTCATACTGATAACATGCAAGCTCGTATGCTGGAGGTATTCATGTCAGCCAATGCCATGTACTCTATAGCTCGTATAAAAGGCCCCAGAGTGTGTTATATGTCTATTTTGGTCTTTAAAACATGTTTAGCATTCACATTATCAATTATTTGGACTTATAATTGTATGTCTAATAGTGTTGGAGCATCATACATACACCCCAAGACAGAAACATCGAAAATGACCTAATAATAGGGTCTCACCGAGGTCCAGTTCAAAATAAATCACATCTGATGCTTGGAATATGTTGTATTGATGTAACTAGATGTGCCCCAGAAGACAGAATTGCAATAGAATAAATGTGGAGAGTGATGCACCCAGGATACGCTGAAAGACCAAAGTATCAACAGAGTTTGATGTTTGATACGTCCTGTAACTACATACATACAGGAACGGACCTTTATATTTTGGAAGTCGAAAAGATGCACACCGGGAGAGTGTTATACACATACATTAGGTATGTATTCCGGGTCCTGATCTACTGAAATGTGCTCACATCCTTTGCGATAGAGGAAATGGTGAAATCACGAGATAAGTCAATGATCATGCTTATCGCACGTATATTGTGTCAGGTGTGTTCAGCATATCTCCGATTCAAATTCTGAAGCGTGTGTCATATATAGGAATGTCAAATATACATATATACCGAAGGATCGCAAGTGAACGACTTGTTAGAGCTCACTATTCAGCTAAGAACGACGAAAGAGCAAGGCGCCACGGACCACCAGATCAGGCAATCTGAGTGTTTAGCGCCCATCGTCTTTCCTCATCTTTCCTCATCTTCAACGAGCACAACGACAAGGTGAAGAGGGAGACAGGGTGTGGGAGGGAACAGAAAAGGTAAGTATTATAATTATCTGTACGTACACTCACTACTACACACTATAGGAAAGGCCAGGACTTGCAGATTTGCAGTCTGGTGCCCCCACCATGCTCCAACGGCGCAGCAGCAGCAACAGCAACAGCAACAGCAGCAATTGTGGCAGCAACCACAGCAGCGACAGCTACAACTGTACCACTACTCGTGCTCGCCTAGTACGTGTATCACACATGCTCGCCTATGCGCATCGTGCACGCTCGCCTACCAACTCGTGCACACCCGCCTGCACCCACAGTGCCTGCCCACCTACACACGTTGCACGCGCCGTCCTACACCCATCGTGCCGCCGATCTACGCCCATCGCGCCTACGTGTATCACACATGCTCGCCTACGCGCATCGCACACACCAGCTTACGTGCATCGCGCACGCTCGCCTACGCAGCTCGTGCACGCCCACCTGCACCCACAGCACCCGCCCACCTACGCCCACGGCTCGCGCCTACGCACGTCGCACCCGCCCATCTACGCGCATCGCGCCTACATGTATCACACATGCTCGCCTACGCGCATCGCGCACGCTCGCCTACCAGCTCGTGCACGCCCACCTGCACCCACAGCGCCTGCCCACCTACGCACATAGCTCGCGCCTACGCACGTCGCGCCCGCCCATCTACGCGCATCACACCCGCTCGCCTACGCGCATCGCGCCCGCCCGCCTACGTGTATCGCACACGCTCGCTCGCCTACACAGCTCGTGCACGCCCACCTGCACCCACAGCACCCGCCCACCTACGCCCACGGCTCGCGCCTACGCACGTCGCACCCGCCCATCTACGCGCATCGCGCCTACATGTATCACACATGCTCGCCTACGCGCATCACGCCCGCCCGCCTACGTGTATCGCACAAGCTCGCTCGCCTACACAGCTCGTGCACGCCCACCTGCACCCACAGCACCTGTCCACCTCACGGTTCTGGAACAGGGTGTGGATGGAGGCAGGCACCATACATGTTCTTCTGCGGGGACGGCGCAATATTGGAGGTAGCATAGTTGAATTTAAATTTAATGTAAGGTATAAAGATGAAATAACCGTCAGACCCAATCTATTCTGCTGTCAGCCCGAGAATGGCTTTGTACTTTGAAATGAGATCGTCCTTGGAGCGTATCTCCTCGCCCTGGCTCTGAACAAGGGCAGCTTTCTCAACCACCTCCCGACGCGAAGTTTCCAGGGCCTTACCCATCTCCAATGCATCCTTGCGGCGTGCATGAACCAGACCATTGATAATAACCGAAAATTGTTGAACAAATGCAACAGTGTCTTCTCTGGCGTCCCGTCTCAGGCGAGGTGACGTATAATGGATGAGCTGCCCATTTGCATTAGGATGTTGAGCAGCGACAAACATCCAGGAGTTTGTTTCCATTGAGAGCCTTTCGCTCTGTATGTTATACATAAGCTAAAGCAAGATAGTATCAAAGAGGTTAAAAGCTCACCCGCATTGTAATGTCCTCCATGCCGCGCGAAAAACGTTTCGCAGCCTTAGACGACTCGGCGAGGAGAGGGCGCATACCTTTTGTGCGGAGTACATCTAATGAAGGGCTCAGTTTGGAGGCCAGAAATCCTGTGCAGAGGGACTTACGCCAGTCGTCATTCCCCCTTTTGACCCCCTCTACATATCCGTGGACGGGATTGTAACTAGTTGGCCGATCATGATTCGCCCTGTGAGGCGAGGGTGAACGTGATGTGTGAGCACTTGCAGTCTGGGCGGGTATTCTTTCCATAGGCTGTGACGGGCCGATGGCCAGGAGAGCCGGGTCGATAACAGATGTCGACTGGACAAACCTGTCAGAGAATGCAGCAGGGTAAAGGTAAAAAACTTACAGTTGTTGCAGCATCCTCGATCATGTGTTCCGGGGCAGATGCACTGCTTTCTTGAGCTGTTTCGGGATCCTCAGTACGCTAAACCACCTTTTAATGAAATCACAAAAGCATATATCATGTGGAGGAGGCTCACTGGATTCACCGTCTCCATTTCCTGCAGGTCTAAAGGGCCACCATTAATTGGAAATGAGATCGCCTCAGATTCCGGCACTGTGGTGATCTCGACTTCTACCTGGGGCTGCATCTTTTGGAGAGGGTTAGTCCATATTTTTCCGAATCGAAAAAAAACACTCACTAGATGCTTTTGTCTTTTCGAATGCAAACACTGAGTTAATAAGGGCGAGTCAGGGCACCGGCGACAGCGACGTGGCCTGCTACCGCGAGGGGGACCCATGACGAGAGCAAGACTAGAGGGAAATGAGAGGAAGTGACAAGAAGGCAGACAGAAGTAAAGATCTTTCTGCATTTGATATTCGGAGCAGAATGGTTTAGAGGAACTGGGATTGTCGTTGGCGGTTTAAGGAAACCAAAGTGATCGAGATCGGGCGCTTACATACTTGCACACAATCGACCTGAACATTATGATCGGCTACACCATCCCCTTTATGTCTGCCTCTCCTCATTCTCCAGTTCTGGCTATAAACTTGAAAACTCCACCCAGATCACCTACTCAGGTATTCCATGGATTTTTGCCAGAGACACCAATTGCACCCATCTCGTGGACTTCCACAGCCGCTCAGGCAGACATCACCCCAGCTCGGCGTGCCCAACTGCCAGCTCGGAACCGGAAACGACAGAGATTGACAGAACCTGGAGATGATGCCCCTAGTACATCTCAGGTGCCCCCCATCGCCGTTTCTAACCTTGCTGAAGAGGACTTTTGGACAGGGACGGGGCACGAGTCCTTTCCCCCCCTCAACTTGGAAGGCGACACATATGATCAGTATTGTGAGCTGGTCGTCAACGATGGTGTTTCGTTCTATCAGATCACCACGACAATATATGTAGTACAAGGGTGGGATATACGATGCAATGCAGGAACAGTATGTGGTGGTATTTCTAATATAAATCACGCACCATGCTAACTAATCGTGTTCTTCCAGGACAGCTGGTTTCATCTTCAGAGAAAAAAGATAGGAGATGATTGGGTCGCAGTATGCTTCTGCCCAACCCAAGAATGTGTGCATGTTCGCTTTGCTCGAGAGCTCGACGACACAGGGGAACCTGAGGAAGGCACCTTTCACAAAGGTGCGCTTTTTTGCCCTCTTCATTGCATTCCTTACTCACAGATACAGATGATGAAGCTGTGATATTGTTCTCCCGGCAATCTGCTGCCACCGCGGATAGCTTCCTCAACCAGTTTTCTGTCATATTCTCAAGCCAGACATCGGTGAAGAGCCGCGCCGTTGTTGCATATAACGGGCCCAACGACGGCCTCGGGATTTGGTCTTGCACAAAGGACCAAGGCACTGGCTGTGGTCATGTCACGATGGCCCGCCATGAACTACAGAAGCTGCTGCTTCAGGATCCCGATGCAAGGGATTTGTTGCTGCATCCTGAGCACGAAGATGATGACCTGTTAGCGTCAGGTAAGTCGCCACATCTATCTTGTACTGATTCTAATATGCTTACATACTTTCACCCCAGCTCGAGTTTGTGATGTTGCTCGCCAGGCTGATCATTCAGTTTCATATCTTCCCATCCTCGCCCCACTGTGGGCTTCACTTTCGAGCGACAACCCCTTGTATCCACGCTCTAGTCCATCTCACCAGCTCCCGAATTACATTCCATTCATGAATTCTGGGTCATGTTTCTTTCACCCGCCAACTACTCGCTCCACAATGCGCCAGGCTGAGTGTCGGCCATGTGTCATATACAGTTTGGTCGGAACGCACGAGGCTGAGATTGAATTACAGCAATGCCTGCTTTGCCCACCTAACCGCCGTCGCTTTGTCGGGCCCGAAACTCGGGAGCTCGGTCTTTTCAACTACAACAATCGTATACTATGCACTCATGACCTACTCGATGAATATACCAGTGCTTTCACGTCCTCCGAAACCCCATTTGTGGCTTGGGTGGCCACCATTTCACGGCGGTACACAAACTACAACTCGGAGAAGTCTTTTCTAACGGAAAAGATGTTCCGAAGTGTATGGTTCTCGTATGCGCGGCTGCAGGACCTCGACTCGGAGATGTTGTGTCCAGTCTGTGGGCCCATTCCCGAGGACACTATTTGGGACGGCATAACACTTGCGTTCAGCCAGAAGCATCTCCTTCCATCCCTCTGTCCGCCTACAATATCAAATGAACATTCGCTGCAGCGGGATGATGTCCGATACAGCTCGCACATGCAGTACATCCCCGATCAGAAGCTACGGAAATTGGTGCGGAAGGTTATTTCAGGACGGTCTCTTGTTCTCCATGCAGACGAAGGGGTGGATGCCGACGACCATAGTGAATCAGAGTGGACTGAAAGGGCAGGTCAAGACCTGTTGGACCGTGTGGATGCCATTCCAAATGTTGCCGATGAACTGGGCCATCTGCATGAGTCTTTAAAGGATGTTTTCAATGCGAATTTCGGCATTGAGGCACTGGGTGCGGAATACAAGGCTCCAGCAGTTTATCGTCGACTGTTTACACAGGTTAGTCTCTCGTGCTTGCATAGCAAGTTGTATACTGATCTTTGACCTTTTCAGCTGAGTGCGGAAGAATCTGCGCTTCAGATGTCCAATCGGCCAGCGCTCAAAGCTCTCAGCATGTTCGTCACTGATCCAACCACTACGAACGCCTCACGCCTCGTCGGTATCCCGACGCTGTACGAAACACTACGACACCACGAGATCAACCAAGAACTTTATCCAGAAAACTTGCTCCGCCTTTGTCAGTGGATGCTCGAACGAGGCGAAGCACTGCTTCGGAGCATCATAAAGTATGAGGCACCAGCTATCAATGAATCTGCAAACTCTACAGATGCAGACTGGTCAAAGGTTTTTATTGACCGTTATTTCTAACATAATTAATGCTAACTGTCAAAATGTCTCTGCAGACGGGCTGTTCTTACAGTTTAGCCCAAATTCGCCACAGGCCTCGGTATCCAAATCTCAAGCATGATCTTCGTAAAGAGCCTGGCGGGCGGCGCGGAGTCAAATGCTCGAAGTTCTATTCGAAGTATGGAGAGCAACGCCTCACTGGCGGCATCATGTGCGGTTGGTGCACTCACAGTGTCTGCTATGGCTTCCACTGCATTCCCCGTGGTGAAGGCAGGAATGATGTCTTTTCCGCCATTCTAACTCGCTGGCCGCAAGCACCCAAAACTGTCGTCTACGATTTTGCTTGCGCGCTGGGGCCGTATTGCATGACTCGGGAACCAGACTTTTTTGCTGATACTCTTTTTGTCATTGACGCATTCCATGCTAAAGGCCACACTAGATGTGCCCCCGCAGCATTTTTAACCAGTTATGCCAACACTGATCCACGTCTTGCACGAATCAATTCCAGTGCGGCGGAATGTGGGAATGGCGGCTTGAGCCGCATTCGAAAATCAGTCAGCTACATGTCACAAGACCGCGCGATTATCTACACCAAGGTGTTCATATCAGTCTGGAATAGACTTGTAATTCGGAAAATGTTATATTTACAGTAGTACATAATGAAGTGAATACATACTACTGTCTCGTGCAAAGTGGTTGCCAGAGATCGGAAGAATGAACAAGGGTGCTGGTGAAACTAGTTGCTGGAAACTAAAATAAACTAAGCAGCACAGAGAGACCATATCATCCGAGAACCGTTTTTGGTTTCCATAGACCTAAATGGATGCATGTAGGAGTGGTTCCCAGAAACTGAAAGTCAAAAAATTCGCCCCAGTAGCAGTGTAGTAAAACCATAATTAGCCCGGCCCCGATCCACCATTATGGTTCCTACAGAATGAAATGGATGCTCGAAATTGTGGTTTCCAGAAACTGAAAACAGATGCTGAAACAATTTTGGTTTCCATAGACTGAAATAGATGCGTGTAGGAGTGGTGCCCAGAAACTGAAAGTCAAATTTTTTGTCCAGCAGCGGTGTAGTAAAACCATAATGAGCCTGGCCTTTGATCTACAATTGTGGTTCCTATAGAATGAAACAGATGCTTGAAATTGTAGTTTCTAGGAACTGAAAGTTTAAAAAAATCCCCCAGCAGCGGTCTAGCGAGAATACAGAGCTCCGCCAGTGAACCAGTTCCGAGCAACTAGATTAGTATTCCAGGAGGAACAGTTTCAGGAGACCGGACAGCCGGCTGTGAACGAAACACAACGAGAAGTGGTGAACGGAATCAGAGGAAACCGTGTGAAGGAATTAACGACATATGGACAGGGAGCTATCCGCGACCGGGAATGCCTTTTCCTTCGCCTTTCCCTTTTGCGACGGTGACTGAAATGTGTCGCTCCCCCTGAGCTATCTTTCTCACTGTTTCTGGTCTTCTTAAACTTTGTGGCATCAGTTATTTACGAGGAATGTCCACCTCTTGCTTCGGGATTTGGTTGTTCTGGGCCTTTATAAGCGGTTCAAAGCCGGTTTCTAGTTCATTATGCGAAAGCTAACTACCATAGTACCTGATCTATTTGGTCTTTACTAGGAACACGGTATTGCTGGCTGGAACCTAATAATATTACTATTGCATAATATGCAAGTCAGACAATCCTGCAAAAAAGACGCGCGAATCTGCCTGATGCAAGCCAGATGTATGTAAATATCGATTCCCCTCCGCATCTCATCATGCACTACTGTAACGCCGCCGCAGGGCTTTAAAGTTCGGGTTTACATGCATAGTGCACAACTTATGTCCGCGCAAAACAATGTCAAAAGCTACGAGCTTCGCCCTTCGTCGGTCCAAACTCCATAGGTAAGTCTCTCCTCAGCTTCACCCTGGCTGACCACGGAAGCCTTCCTGAATCCGACCGAAAGCCTTGCGCGATCAGCGAGAACCTCCCTATTTTCATCCCCATTGCTACGCTGTTCAAAGACTGCCTCCACGAGTGCCGAGGGCTGTGAAATCAGATTTCGAGCCTGTTCGAGAATGCTGGCGCCTGGACTATCGCGAGCATCACCATGCTCTTCCTGTACGGTGACACGGCCCAGAAGGGCCCATGCGAAGATTACGAATGCGACGATCGCATACAGATAGACCAACAGCATGTACGTCGCCAGCGCCGCAGTGCGATAGCGGGACACCACGCCATCTGTCGCCACGATTGCCGCGTTCGCGGGTTGCAGAATGCCTGCCGAATATGACAGCATTAAACGTGCCATATCGGGAGAAACAGTCCCCAAAAAACTGGTGGCGTTGAGATTTGCGAGGCCCTCCATATCGGCGGCTAGACGATAGATGATTGGCTCAGTCATGTTGATCCTCTCCTCCAAATTTGAGTTATAATATGTTTCGTTCGGAAACAAGTATTTGCCTAAGAAGGAAGTAGCCAGTCCTTGGGTGAGGGTCTTGTTCACGACCGTGTAATTTCCCTGCGTATACTGGAGGGTGAGATTGTACAGCGTGATATTGCAGGCCATGATCAAATAGGAGCCTTGACTCTCGTTCACCCTATTGGTGTTGAGGAGTAACTCCCCAAATTGGTAGGCATCCGGAGTTTGGAGAAGGTAATTTTCATAGAAGATTGTGAAAGGGTTTTCGAGCCCAGTGAAGTTGAATTTTTGATCTGAAACTTCCGAGGTCAAGATCACGGGCATCAAGTCGTTGGCTATGTAGGGGTAGCCAGCATCACTGCAATTGAAGCCTGAATCTAGGTTCTGGGCCTGAGATGCGTTAAAGCACTGGTGTGTGATGCTACTGCATTGGGATTCCACACCGAGTGTCGAAGCCAGAAATGAGATATCCCCTGGTACGCTGCCGCTAAGCCGAGCAATGTACGCCATCTGCTTTTCGGAGTCAAGGGAGAATACTTGATTGATTACTGAGCGGTTTTCAGCGGTAGAAACGCCTTCTTGATACTGGGCAAGGGACCCTTCCGTTTCAAGCGCCGTCATGTTCACCTCTGTGCTGTATACATAATTTGAAGCGGTTGCATCAACCCGGTTGACAGCAGGGAAAGTATCCGTTGTGGTTGTTGAGTGAAGCGCCAGATCCGCCAACCTAAGAAACGCAATGAGACAACACCGGGTATTGGTATCAGTATCCTCTCACCCTATAAGGTGCACGAGGGTGTATACACTAGCAAATGCTGTGAATGCTTGAATGAGCATGCGAGGGGTCTGCGGTCGACGCTTGCGGCGAAGCAGATAAGAGCTAACACTTTTCAATGCCCCCCATCCGCCGGACTGAAGCAGATTCAGGATATAGACGTATCTAAAAATCAGGTGAGGGCGCTGATTTCCTTGGTGCAGGCGAACTTACTGTTGAGCGGAGGGCAAACTATCCAATTGCGAAGCAAGAGTGGCGCCAAGCCAATCAAGACCAATGCGCGAGGCCACAGCCATCATCAAAAAAAATTCGGTCAGAGATACAAACTGGGTCTGCCATGCGAGGGCTCGAAATCAACTCTTTACGATTCTAAAATCACACCACATACCGTAACAGATGATATCAGTAGACCTACGAGTACAGTTCCATGGGGGTCTTCGTCCGAGGCCTTCGAAGGCTCTCGAACAGCAATCGATGATGACGAAAGTGTTCCAGAAAGGGGAAGTACGGTATTGTGATATTGTCTGGATATCTACTTGTTAGCGTCATTGTGATACCGTTTGTGCTTGACTCACCGGGAGAATAGCCAGATTAGCAAGCTGGTAGCCAACATGGAAGACACCACAGCCACAGCAAGGGTTGGCACGAGCCATATAAACGGAATCCGTATCTTCGCAGAGGCACCCATTCCTGGAGGCCGTCGCATGGGTGTTAGCAGGCGTTGCTCCACCGCGGGGTCGCGAGTTGAGTAGGCGGAACGCGCAAACTGAACACCCTGCGCCGAATGCTCTGCCGCGTGTGCAGAGTCCGCCACCGACAAGTGAATTTTTCGCCTCCCGTGAGCTGCCATGCTCATTGATAGTTTTGACACAATGCGGCTCCTGTTCTCGTCGAACAATTCATCCACGCTGTCGCGCACCCATCCTTCAACTGATTCTCCGCGTCTGGGCCGAGCAAACCCTGGTAGTCGTCGACACAGTTCGGCAATAAGCGTTGCAGGCTTTGCTACGTAGAGGTATGCATTAGCAGCTAGCCCTAAACATAACTGCTGGTTATTGGCATATATCGTCATACCCGGAGCCGCACCCGCAGAGAGTTTGGTGGCGCTCCAAAAGAATATGAATAGAGCCATGCCTGCATACGCAAAAATTGACACCAGAGTGCACGCTAGTGGGACAATCGGGTAGAGTGTGATGATGCCCACGCTGCCGGATACAATGGCGGGAGATGGTTGAAGGTAGCCTGACGAGTACGCGAGCAACAAGCGAGCTATGTCGCCAGAAATGAACTGGGACACTTCGTCTCTGTTGGTCGCTGTAGAGGTCCGGAGACTGCTGCTGATATCCAGGAAAAACGAACTTTCTCTTTGATCAGTTTCAACCTGAGGATCATAGAGCGCAAGAGGCTGAACCAAGAATGATGCCAACTTGGGAGAGCTGGGAGTCTTTTCGACCAACGTGTAGTTGCCTTGGGCGTAGCGCAAAACAATATCGTAAACAGAAATGTTACAAGCCGCGATAATTGTGTGACCCTTGATGGCATGAACGAGTGTGTCGTTGGCGTATTGGAAGGTATCTGGTTGGTTTGAACCAAATAAGTAGTCGATGAAAATTGCTGTGAATGGATTGCTAGCGAGAGACAGAGGTGCGCTGCCTTGGGCGGTCTCGTTAACGTACTCGGCGGTTGTGCCAAGCATGGTTGGTTTGGTGAAATTCGAAGTATGAGTAAATTCGGGGTAGCCTGCGGGACTGCAGTCAAACGGCTCATCTCCCTCTAGAGATGTCAGGTCGGTCGGCAGCGGGGTGGAAGGAAGGCTGAAGCACTGAACGGTGATGGCCTCGCACTGCGTCATCATGCCCAGTGAAGATGCAATAAAAGAAACGTCGCTAGGCAAGGCGCTACTCAGGCGGGCAATATACGCCATTTGGTCTTCAGACCCTAAAGTGAAGATTTGGTGCGTAGCGGAGCCATTGATGGCAGCCAATGCTCCCTGGCGCTGTATGTAGTCGGAGTTGCCCAGAGCTACAGCGGATTGGTTGAAAGCGGTGCCAAACGCCTGGGTATTGTCTCCTGGTAGACCTTGCAGAGCTGTCGTTGTGGTGGTAGAGTGCAGAATTAGATCGGTTAAACTGCATCATCCGTGAGCATCTACAAGGGTCAAGTAGCACTGTTGCTTAACATACCCGACCAGCCGACCAAGAAGAAATATGGTGATCATAAACGCAAATGCATCCTTGAGTAATTTCAGCGTGCTTCGTCCTCGATTGCGTTGAAGGTATTTGGCAGATCGCGCAATGGTCATAATACCACCAGCAGAAAGCAAGTCCATTACCATGCCGTACCTGGAAGGAGTGTGCCCATCATCAGTTATCTTCCTGAGCAACCGATGAATTGTTCGATGTACGAACTGGCGAGGAGTGGGCAATTCGTTCCTACTCCCATTATCCTGTGATGCCCGATACCAGTCTGTGCCCAGACGGTAGGCCACAATGCTTAGCAAATATGATCCCGACCATGACAAGAATTGCGTCTGCAGAGAATTTAGCCAGTCAATAATTTGTGCGCATAGTACAGACTGTAAACCGACCGTGACAGACGACATGATCAAGCCCACGGCCACTGAGCCGTCGGAAAATACACTGAGGCTGGTTGGCTCCCGCACCATTATCTTACCTGAGAACGTGGCCCCATCAGGAACAATGCTAGTACTTGTGTCATATCTCCTGGATCTCCCGGTGAGAATCATGGATGTAAAGGAACTTGAGGTCGAAATCCAAACCTTGAAAAAAGCCAAGCGATGATCGCTCCCCCAAGTCCCGCAGCTCCCAAGGCAATGACGAGGGCCGGGAGTCGCACCAGAAAAGGTATTGCGGGATATTCAGAGCCATCGAAGACATTCCAATTGTACGGTTCAGGATTCGTAAGCGTGGCATCGGAGGATCGGGCTCCAGGAGGATACACAGGAGAGTAAGGATCGACTTTTCCCTTGTAGTCTTCATACGGGTCGAATAGGTCATCGTCGTATTTGTGCCTTGGATACATTTCTTCCTGAGGAAAGAGAGGTTTAGGGGCGCCGTAATCGATATCCATCTAGCGAGATATGGGACGATTTCAAGGTCTGGAGGGCTATGGACTGAAGTGATGTGTGAATGAGGTTAATGACTCCTTTACATGTGCCTTCGCTGTCCCTTGTCTTGGCATGGAGCCAGTCTCCAGACAATGACATGGCACAGTGGGACACCTGAAATAGGCGCGTCCGCCAGAGCGCTGGAAAATCTCAGGCCCAAGCGCCAATCAAAATCATTTGTTCCGCCACCATCATTTTGTGTTGGAACTCGTTTCCAGTTCCTTGCGGTCTCGTAGAAAACATGCTATGCTATCACTGCCAAAAATTACATCATATCATTGCGGTCTGACTGCACAGTAGCACAATCGAATGTCAATATTCTACAAAAGGCGCTCAATGCGCGAATCTAAAATCGAGACGTCGGTTCCCCTGGTCTGTTGTGGTGTTCAGATAATCCTGGTGTTCCTGGTAGTAATACAACGTCAGCTCCAGCAGCTGTGCGGTGGCAAAGGGACCAGCATACCTGATCGGTCATTCCATCCCAAATTCGCGCCTTTTGGCGATTCCGCCACACGTAGTACGCCTTCGTGCCGGGGTACAGGACTCCGAGATTGACGCAAGCTATGATGATCAGGTTTCGGTTTCCGCGGAGGTCTGGGAGTATGCAGCATGCTTGGTCAGCTTGATTTGGGGCTGGTTTAGCGGAGAGTGCACATACATCGGGGCGCATCGTCGGTGCGGTAGATCTGCGAAGAAACCACGCTGCTGGCCTGCACGAACATGTTGTAAAGGGAGGCGTTGACTGTTCGGCTGGCCACTGCGCCTGAGTTTCGCGAGCACCATCCTACTTGGATGGGATGCGTGTATCTGCATGCGAGGTGAGGCTCGATGCACCCCATGATAACTTAAGTGAAATACGCACGGATAAGATAGCAGTCCGGTGGCGAGCCCCTACATAGCAAGTTGAGAATCATGAGTATACATCAAAGAAGCGTAACGCACATAATAGAGCCATGGATTAGGGTTTTCAGGGAGCAGGTATATGGCGATCAAGAAAGGCAGAACCCATAGATCTTCAGCCATCGCCACGAGAGACCGCTCGTCGACAAGCTCGGAGACCATGGTGATCCCAAACATGGTGAACATGCCCAGGACAGTGGACGGGATCGTAAGCAGATTCGTTTGGAATGTGTTGAACCTGATGGACTGGGTCAGCGGGTCGCCGTAAGAGGGGATGATGAGTATACTTGCCCGAGATTGCGCAGGGACAAGGTTAGGTATGTGGTCGGCGGCGTGTTCGGGATCCCGAACATGAGACCTCTGCATGTGCTGGTCGGTAAAGGTCAAACGTGTATGATGAAAGAAGTCTCACAAGATATAGACAGGCCATAAATCGTAGTCGCTAGAATTCACATGCATTAGCCTATGTCATCCACGTTGTTGCTGGGCGTGCATACCACATGGCCGTCCAGATACGCTTCAAGGACAGGCCCTCGCGGTTATGCATGTCCCCCTTTCCATCATATCAGTAATACTCAAGCAGATGAGTGAATGAGACGGCGAAATACCTTGGACGGGTCGTCTCTGAGAACTCTAGACACAATGATCGTCTCCTCACGCGCCGTGAACCAGCCTTTAGGGCGATACCATGTCTTGGTCTGCGTAGGCGACGCCGGCATCTTGAAAAACGTCGCGAGGCCAATGACGAGCGTTATCAGGCCTCTGTCAAGAACGCTGTCAGGGCGGAGAAGAGGTGCACAGGCAGACTGATGGCGTACTCGATCAAAAACAACCATCTGCCCAACACATTGGACCATGAGTGTGAAGACATTGTAACGGGAACAACCTCGACTCACTGCCATCCTGCTTTTCCAGCATGTCCTCTAAGACGCAGCACGCCAAAGGCGAGGAAAGACGCAAGTATGCTGCATATGTTGGAGGATATCCAGAACAGGGCCAAGCGGAAGGGGAGCTCGTTTTTGGTGTAGAAGTCTGAATATATATTGAGACGCGATTAGGCAAACAGTCGGAGGAGACCACGCACAGGAAAGATACAAGATGAGGTCGGGGATATAACTGTTCGCGATTCATCAGTAAGCTGCTATCTCTGAGCACGATGAAAAACTTGCCCTCCTTGGAAGAATCTGTGGCTCGCATCACAGCATATCAGTGGGTTGTGCTGAGATTGGACGGTGGACGGAAGACACGCACCCCAGCAGAGCCCGAGTGACGAGAAACGAAGTGCGACCATTCAGCCAGAACTGAGACATGGTTATAATGCCTGTGACGAGCGCCTGATCAGACTCAGCCTCCGATATTTTGGCAAAGGGGCGTACTCCATAGTGTTATCTGCATGGGAATCCAGCGGTCGGGCCCCACCTATGACGCCCATGTTAGGCCGTGAGTTTTGGAGATATAAGGGGGCGAACTGACCCTTTTCGACACCAGCTGCGATGGCAGTTCAGCGCACAAAAAGGCGACCCTGAATACGGTGTTCCCAAGGTTGAAGTCTGCATATAGAGTAAGAATAGTGAACTTGAATTATACATATGTCCGCACCATTTGTGGTCATGTGAAGGTCTGCGAGTAACTTGTGAGCATTGCTAGCCAACGATGGAAGTCGCATGCTGACGCACCTCCTAATAGATTGTCTGTATTCGCTTGGCTGAGGTTATTCCGATCGAGATTGAGCGCCGAGAAGCTGATAGCGGCCCACAGCATGACCTTCCAGTCGATCTTCCTCACAATCGCCTGGCGGACACAGACACAGTCAGTTCGAGTGCGATACCGGTACATACTACGGTACAGGGCACGCACCTGCTCCTCGCGATACGTCCACCGCGCATCCGGATCGAAGCGGTGTATGTTCTCGTAGTCGGCCTTGGGCCAGTAGTGCGGCGCGAGCTTCGGGTCGTCGAACACCGACACCGTCGTCGAGATCGCGTCCAGGTCGATCGGCTTGTGGAACCGCCGGAAGAATATGCTGGTGAAGCCGGTGGCCGGCTGCGGCTCCCCTACGAGAGGGCCATTGGGTGAGGGGGCCGCGCCCTTGTCGAGCGACGATATAGACGCGCTGGAGGCATCTAGTTCCAGGCCTTTGGTGCTCTCTGCGCGCGCGAGCTCCGGCAGGGTGGGGAGAGATGCGCCTGGTGAGGCCATGGGCTATAGGCTATAGCAGGTAGAAGACTGAGTACTGAGTACTGGGCTATTTTCGCTTTTTTGCTTTCCTGTCAGTGTGGTTAAATGTGTTTTTGTGGAGATAAGAGCTTACCTATGCATATGGTGCAGAGTATCCCAAAAGCACATCATCCTGCTTGTCAGATAGCGACAGAGGGGTACATGGAAGAGCCAATGGCCATGGTGATAACTGATGATAACTGCTTAGCCGTGCGGCGTATGGCACGGTATCGTCGCGGTACCGTCACACCAGACATGCACGGTATTGCGCCATTTCGCTCCTCAAAGTAAAACTTTGGGCCGAGGAGAGGGCGCGCGTTCGCGCCAGCCTGTGTGGACATTGGTATTGCTGGACAAGAACGAGCCTCCTCAGAATTGCGGCATGCATATATGGCAGCTGGCTGGTGTCGAGTAGACATGATGAGTGATCGAAATAAGCCAGTTTTACTGGAGAACCGGAAGATACAAGCCTGCTCATGCTAATCATGCCGATCATGCCGATCATCATTAGTTTAAATTGCCAGGAACAAGCAGGAACATCATCAGGTCGTCTTTGCGGAAGCTGATTGCGAGATGTGCAATATTAATGATATCAATGATCGGGCGACTCGGAGGCCCCTCCATATTCGCAGATAAGGATACAACAGGATACGTAGTGGATACAATGAATGGTCGTGTATGATTGGGCCCAAGTGAGGAAACCGGCGAAAATGACAAGTCTAGAATGCATCATGTTATGAAGAGGAAGTTGCTGTTTTGGTGTTACTGTTGGCGCCAGTCGAGGAGGAAGGTGCAGTTGCCGACGCCGTCAGTTTGACGTGCACAGCGCCAGCCGTATTAGCCGGAGATGCGGCTGCAGTCTGCGATGACGATGTGGCGTCGGCGGCCAGGATGGACAGGATGCTGGACGCTTCCGACGAGCCTATGGTGCGGGTGGCCGGTGGGAGGGTGACCGACGAGCCGGCAGGCACTGCCAGCGTCACCGTCACGGTGGAGCCACTGTCCGGCGCGGTTGACCTTGAGCTGCCGTTGGGCGACCCAGACGTCGCGTGCCCATCGCCAGTGATGCCGCCCTGCGAACCGGTCGCGCTGATGATTGACAAGGCGTCTGCTTTGCTCGTGCAAGCTAGAAACTGGGACGAGGTGAAAGTCAGGTTTCAGAAATGCAGGTGCCATGGGGTGACGGAATGACATACTGTCCCGTTCGCTCTAACCAGCGGCAGCGCGAAACATGATTTCGACTTCCCACCTGAGCATTTCTCAGTCTTCCACACCCCCATTTTGGAGCACTGGGCAGGTAGCCCCGATACACAAGCTACGTCGCTCGCTTTCAAAAGCAGGTCGATCAGCACTCGTAATGCAGAATTGGGAGGCAGCTCACAATTGCAGGGGTCTGTCGCTTTCAAAGTCAGGAATGCGGCGTTCAGCTGTTGGGCGGCGATGCCATTTTGTAAAAGCGCGCTTGGGCCGAGTGCTGTAGGCGCAGCCGACACGAACGGCAATGCGAATAGGACCACAAGCACAAAGGGAGACAGAAATCTCATCAAGAGCTGATACATTGCGTGAAATGTGGACTCCAGGCCGCGAGGAAGGTGAAAAGGCGAGAAGTGAGCACCAGGCCCGCGTCGACGAAGAGGGAGAAATCGGTTGGTCGACCCAGCAGCATCGCGCAGGCCTTTTCAGGTTTTGAAGAACAATGGCGGATACGGAGAGCAACAAGGAATGAAAGGCAATTGTCCGCACTGAGCAAGCCCGGTTGCCTTCAGTGACTGTTGCTGCATGATGCATTCCATTCCTATAAGTGTACTGTTTCCGAACACGTGCACGTGGCAAAGTTATTTGAATTTCTTCAAGTCGACCAAAAAAACATCACTCTGGATCAAGTTGAATCAACTGGTCCTCCTGATCTAATTCGTCACGTTCGGAGTGAGACCCCCCCCCCCGGTTTCAGCGCTTGCCAGCGCTCCCCGTTGATTAAAATGAGGGTCATGTACTCAGGCAGCAGCCTTCTTTCTTGGTCTCACAGTGCAGTGGAGCACTGCCGCTGGCATGTCACTGTGTTTGTGAAACATCCTCCTTGTTCCTTGTTGTCAGCCCACTTCAAGCCAACTCGGCACCGTGTGCCATCGGGTTTATGCCTGTTTATAGCTGTTTATGCACCTTGGTCGTCAAGCTTCCGGGCAACTGTCCCCAGAGCTCCACCGTAACGAAGTTGATGGTGCCTCCCCCGACCCTCCAGGGGTCTTCCCGCAACCTCCCCGTCAGCACTAAATTGTACAGCAAATCACTATATTGATCTTTTTAAAATGCCTCCTGGTAGATCATTGTACTACTTACCATGATCCAGCTGATTAATGTTAGTGTCTAAACCACGCTCAACTCGATCTCTGACAGCGTGACGACTCGTCCTGACTGGCGGGCATGTAGTTTTCCGACGGACTGGTTTTGTCATGATCACGGTCAGCAGCCGAACCGGGGGGCTCTCAGAATCTGTTCATCGGCGACGACGTGCCTGATGCAATCATGCAATCAACCTGAGACTTCTATAAGTGCTCAGGTTCGATTTCACAATTACTCAGATTCGCATTGTACTATCTAGTGCCCGTTTTTGCCATGCTTCAACATGCTTTGCTCGGATTTGTCGTCGCGTCTCTAGCTTTCGGCCGCGTGTACGGACAACACTCTGTCGCCAGCAGCAAAGTGGTCCGTTCGAGCCTGGATACTATATATATGCAAACATCCAATCTGACGAATTCGATAATCACGCAGGTCGGAGACATGGGGCAGCCAGACGTCAGCCGCGATTCCTGCGGCTCTGTGCGCTTGCGATCCGATGCTGCGGTACGTGCTCCTTGTGCCTCTCTGAAATATTGTATATTGAACGGACTATCAGCTCTGGGTCTGTCGCGAGTCAGTCTGAACAGTTGTCGAAGTCCACTTGAAAATATCTAATCGCAACTTGCCCATTCAGCTCGGAGCCCGTGGTAAACGGGGAAGGAGTTCTGCCTGTGACTTTGAACACGGCTGCGTGGTCAAACATCTCCTCCGATGGGACGGTCTCTTTGACCCAGTATGGGCCCTCCGGGACTGTATTCTACCCCTTGTCATGTAAGTCTAGTCAAATCTTCCCGGTGTGTGTCTAGCTGAGCGTACCCAAAGCCGACGAGTGCGCCTCTTCCGGCGCCTGCAGCGACGGCACTCGATGGGTGGGATGGCCTGACTCGCCGCCGCTTATAACCGAACCCTTCCCTAACGGAGACATGGGCGCGTACACTTGGTGAGCTCAATGTGCGCTGCATATATTATGTGTACTGACGTCTTTCTTTCTAGGGTTACCAAACAACACCTTGACGGCCTAGGCCCCGCCCCTGATTCATACAACCCACCCACTGTGCGCGTCCTGCAGTCTTAATCTCTACATGAAACTAAGCTCGCTTGCACCAGAGCCTGTATTATGTGGAATACCAGCCCGCTCGTGACGGGCAGAATCTTCCTGTAGTCACTTTGGTCGAGGAAGGTCCGTTCGATGTATCCTTTTTTTTGCCAAAGTAACAACTCTCACGCGTGCATCAGAGTTCTGGTCCACCGACATAGCGCCGTACGGCGCCTACGGCAATGTCATGCAAAACAGCACCGCATACCTGTATGGCCAGCGCACCGACGGGTCCGTGGCGCTCGCCAAGGCCCCCGCAGACTCGGTGAGAGACACGACGAAGTACGAGTTCTACGTGAATGGAGGTTCGTGTGGCATTTTGAATGCACAGGTTGTTCTCGGCTGACGAAGCGAGCAGCTTGGACCACTACGGTCCCTTCAAGAAATGACACGAATGCCGCCATCGCTAATTGCGGGGCGGGGGGTCAGGGAACATTCTATTACTCCAGGTTCGTAGCGATATGGCTCTGCTTGCGTATCCTGTTATTGAATGCCCTGCGTAGCCTTTGGAGCGAGTACGTGTGGATCGGGGGCAGTCAATTTCCGGGTATGACCTCCCCTTACAACCTTCAGGATCTTGTGTGCTGATGCCTTCTGTAGGCGCAACATTCCAGATGACCACTGCTCCGGCGCCGGAAGGCCCGTGGGTAGCTCCCTATGTACGCCACTATAAAATCTTGCGGGTGTCCAGCTGTGTTAACTGAAATCACCAGGAAATCCTCACTGAAAAGGGCGGCACCGCATCGCTCCCAGCGTACTCTCTGCAGGCACACCCAGGCCTTACGACTGGCTCTGGCAAGGACATGTACCTCGTAAGTCTCGTTCCTCCACGCGTTGCCTTCAATAAATTCTGACGTGTTCCCCCAAGTCCTTTACCAATGGGTCGGACATATATTCAACACCTCTGATATATTTGACCTGGGCGTAAATATTGCGAGCGCTGTAACACAGACCACGGCATATCTATTTATCTATTCATCGTATGTGTATGAACTTGGTCGCACGGCTGGATAAAGAATGAAAGAATTACCAAGCCAGCCTGAGTCAATGCCACATTTTGCAGCGACATCATGAACGCGAAGTCCCTGCGAATTTTTTATAAACCGATGCCGCCATCGCATCATGGACAGATTCTAGAAGACGTACTTGGGGCCCCGCCTCTCTGAGGACCTCGGTCACATTGCTCTCCAAGCATACCCACAGGGCACTAGAGTGCAGATACTGCCACCATCCATCATTAAGCTAGTTATAATCAAGACTCACTCCGCCTGCCATGTTCAAGATCCTCAGCTGCGGTGGCGCTAACTTGTTGCGGCCTTTGGCAACGACGCGGAGATTAGGGATAAGCTTGGTGGAAGGGCACGGAAGGGTGGGTTGAGGGTGGGTTGTACGTCCATGGCGCACGTGATTCCTGGTATGAAATTGACTGTGCTACCATTCATAGGTCGCTGACAGAAGCTGGGAGTCTTCAAGGGCTGACATAAGTTGCCACTGAGATATCTAGATGGGTTGTAGCTGCATTACTGATTAAAATCGCCGGTTGTCTGTTTCAAATGCGCTATTCAGCACTTGGTGGCAACGTGAAGTATAACGGCCACATATAACTATTTATGCCTGCACTTCACAAATCAGACTTTCCCTCTCTAGCCTCTCCTGTGCTTCGCACAGCCCATGATCAATCATTAAACCACGGGTCAGTGTCATTTTTTCAGCCTCCTTTGTTCTGTAATATCCTCGACTCCACTCAGCCGGGACTCGATAGCCTGCATCATCTATTCGCGTCCATGCCATTCCCCATATACGCATCTATTCTCCAGGATAGGTACTATATATTTCCCCTCCGGCCCTTGGTAGTTCCCGAGCGTGAGCGCCTCTATCAGCTTGCACGGACAACTACCGAGCGGCTCAGGGCCGATAGCTGAATGAACCACAGACGGCACTTCCAGCAGGTATCGCAAAATGTCTTCCTTTATGGGACCGCTATCAATCCATAATTTTGACAATATGCAGCACGAGTGGGAAAGGGGATCGATGAGGCCTTTGGCTTGTGGTCATTCTGGCGACGGGTCACCGATACGCTGTTCCCAATGATGGCGTGGTTTATTGTGCAGAGGCAAATGATGCAGAGGAGCTGGCTTCAGCACTAGTACCAGAATAAGCACCACCAACGATATCTGCAACGAGTGAAACCGAGTTTCGCTTCCGGTTCTGCAATTGTAGACATGAAACCGGTGATTTGAGATGATAGCTAAAGGGCACGAACACGATAAGCAGGCATTATCTGCAGGAGGCAGTTGTAATATAATACAGCATATGATGAGGCCGTCGGCGGGTAGATATTTGCAGTGCGACGAGAGCGCTAGATAGTGGTGGTGAGTACCGTTGTGAGTTCAACTTCTGTATCACAAGCATGATCAGAGTATGCGTGGGGCAGTGCAACGTCTTGTGTGTTCAGCACGAGCCTGCAGCCCTACACAGAACACGGCATCAGCCAGAGCTACAGGGGTCGTGGCCAAGAAACTCCCACCGTTACGGATAATAGTGCATAGAACCAGCTACCCAGCCACCAGCTTCAATGTGGAGACAAACTAGGAAGCAAAGCGACTCACTACGCGATTGCCAATATCAATGTATCTCGCAACATAACGTGGAGGGTCACGGCCAGCACGAGAACTGCGAATAGTGTAGTCAGTGGTGTGGATATATGATGCAGTTTGGGTGAATGTGATATGGACTTACTGATCATAGCGCCACATGCTGCTGTGCCATCGCGCTTGATGATAGTAGAGAGCGCGTTATTGGACCACCTAGATAGCGATGTGGCAGAAGATTTGTGGAGAGTCAATGCTACAATGGTCAGCTGGGTAGATAGTGCCCCAGCCCTGTATTCTGCTTCGGGGCTCCGCCCCATGTTACAGATCTCTACTACGTAGTTTAGATAATTGAGGAGACATTAGCACGGGTGATAATCAACACCTATCTCCTGCGTCCTGTGATGACTGCAGGCGAGACCCGAGCTCCCGCCAGACGAGCTGTGCGGGCCGAACGGGGCGGTATATCCCATACCGTTCTCGCCAAGTCTCCTGCGCATTCCAACTAATAAATCTTTCTCTCTTCGCGTTACTGGTGTGTTCTGCGACATATCCGTGCTGGACGGAAGGAGTACGCGGCTCTAGGAGCCCGCCTCCGTGTGCGACTTCAAAAGTCGACTTTCAAAACTCGGTATAAATATTTGAGGACTGTATGGGCATATGGGTGAGTAACGAGGTAATGGAAGCACTTAACTTTGGAGCTGGGGGGGGGAGGCTACGGATGTTGAGGTTAACGGCGCTGGTTCGAGATCGCGGGTGGCATGATGGCGGGTACGAAATAGAGCTGGCCAGGCTGCTATTTGAACCTGTGGGTAAAGCCCACGTAGCAGAGGAATTCCTTGGCGCCTTCTTTATCGCCTAGGAGGAAGGGGATTTCTCCTGCCTTCCGACCTAGTTTGGTGCGTAGGTGGTGTCGTGCGAATGCATAATGGGGACAGTCTAGGATAAAGTGTCGGATGGTCTCGACGGTGACGCCGCCGCAATGTGGGCAGGCTGGGGATTCGACGCGTCCGATTCGGAAAAGTGTCTGGTTGAGTGGGACGTGGTTCGTACGGAATTGCGAGAGTATGGATGCCTGTTTGCGGGAGTAGCTGTCGATGAGCTTCAGGTATTTCGTAGAGGGTGCAGATTTGTCAATGGCGCCGAAGTGCCGACTGCGAGGTGAGTTCCTCCATCGCTTCTTCCATGTTCGTTTGAGTTGTTCCTTGTGCGCCTGCCGGAGCGCCGCTACGCTCGTCGGGAGCGCCGTCTTCCTCAAGCATGCCGGTAGTTCCCCCCTTGGGCTCGAAAGTTTTTGTGCCGCCTTCTTCGCCTCTTGGTCTGCCCGCTCGTTAGGCCCAAAGTCTCTATGTCCCGGGACCCAGTGGAATTGGAGGTCTACCACCCCTCTGCGCTTCGTTGTCCAGCGTTCGTTGTTGCGTCTCGCTAGTGTTCTTTCTGCGGCTCGTATGATGTTGTCTTGCTTTTCGTGTAGCCGTTCTTCGAGGTCGTGGATGTTGTCGAGTAGGTGGTGGCCTGAATTAGATGTTTGGTTAGTAAGTCCCCGAAGGACCGCTTGGTTATCACAGCCGATGATGGTTGGGCCGCGGAGGCGTCTCGTGTAAGAGAGGAGGAGATGTATACCCATTATGATGCCGACTGACTCGCCGTTGTGAACCGTGTATTCTGTTGATTTACCTAGGTAGTAGCGTCGTACTGCAATGACTCGTGAGCCCTCGTATAGGACAGCGGCGGCTCCGATTCCGCCTTTATAGCCCGATCCGTCGACGTAGACTCTGGTGTGGGCTTGTTCGTTTACTCGGAGGGCGTCTTGGAGAGCGTCTTCTTTGGAGTTGGCGATATGGGTGCTGTGGGGGACGATGTAGTCTGGTTTCCGGCGGGTGGGGGAGATCGTTTCGGTGGTGGATGGTCGTAGCTTCGTGATGTGGAAGAGGTTGTGTAGTGGGGACCTGTGGCGTTTAACATATGTATTGGCGGCGCGCCTGGCTATGGCGTAGAGCGGGTGAGAAGCGGGCAGGGTACAGATGCGGGCTGTTGCGCGGTATAGAACCTTGTGGAAAAGTAGGTCAATCGGTAATATGTGGGCGTGTACTTCCATTGTGTCGGCCGCTGCGAGAGATAGTGCTCCGGTGATGTGTTTGGCTGCCTTTCGCTGTACGGATGTGAGTTTAGTAGTGACGGCTTTCGAGCCGCGTGTGATTCTCGAGTTGGGGATGGTGTGGATGCCCGTATACCAGACTTCGGCCGCGTATGTGAAGGCGGGGACCGCTACCGTATTCCAAAGTTGCTTGATGCGGCTGGGCGGCATGCCGCCCGATATTTTACCTATGCGCCACAACTGGGCTGTCCACCAGGCGGCTTTCGTGACGGATTTCTGAGCGTGGAGCTTGAATGCAAGGCGCGGGTCGAAGTGGACCCCGAGGTATTTGTAGGTAGTGACCGTGTTGACGATCTGGGTTGTGATAGTGTTGTCGGGGTTTCGGCTTTGTAGGGTGAGGAGGGATGATGCTGGTGTTGAGTTGCGGCGGGGGAATTCCATTACCGCGATTTTACTAAGTTCAAATTGTGAGTTGTGTTCGCGCGACCATGTGAAGCCGCCGCCGTCGCGCTCCATCATGTTCTTGAGAATAGCATGACATTCGTCGAGCGTCTTTGCTGTGGCGACGAACATCGCGTCATCGACGAAGCCGATTGAGGTCTCTGGTGGGTTGATAGCTGTTTCGATAAGTGGCGCGTTGTAAAACGCGAAGAGCAGCATGGAGAGGGGGCATCCCTGAGTCGCTCCGTTGACGATGCGTAACAGTTCTGAGGTGAAGTCGTCGAATTTGAGGGTGGTCCATCGTTCGGTGAGCATTCTTTCTACGAGTTTGATGTATACGGTGGGTACGCGGCGGAGTTTCATGTTGTGTATGAGTCGAGCTGGTACCATGTTCGGGAATGCGGCCTTGACGTCTAGGAATAGCGCTGCGGCTACGTCGCCTTTTCTCCAGGCGTCTTTGATCTTCTGGGTGATGACAAGCAT
Source organism: Athelia psychrophila (assembly GCA_001630335.1). Classification (NCBI taxonomy): domain Eukaryota; kingdom Fungi; phylum Basidiomycota; class Agaricomycetes; order Atheliales; family Atheliaceae; genus Athelia; species Athelia psychrophila. Next base: position 348,966 of record KV417519.1, on the reverse strand, counting down.
GGCGTCTGATGTGTTGCGGCCTGGTCTTCCCCCGAATTGGCCCGGGGGGAGCATGTCGTTGGTTTCCGCGATGTAAATAATGTCGTCCGCGGTCGCGGTGGCATGGAGTTTTGAAATGGTGTCGCATAGTCCGATGGGGCGGTGCGCGCTTGCTGTGTCGTACTTGGTTTTTTCCTGCTTTCTGAGAACAAGGGTGAGCGTGATGAGCCACCTGTGATGGTAGACGTTTAGTTCTCTAATGGCGCGGAAGGTGAAGTAGAGGTGTTCGATGAGTATGTCTGCGCATTTTTTGAGGATGATGTTGGGAATTCCGTCGGGGCCGGGAGCCTTGTACGGCTTGAGCTTCTTGATCGTTTGTAGTATCCGGTCGCGCGATAGGTAGGGTGCTGCGGTGAGGGGTTCGGGATACTGGGTGTCGGGGGGGACCAGTTCGTAGGTGGGTAGTGGCGGGAAGAAGGCGTCGGCCAAGGCGGTCGCTTTCTGGGCATTGGAGTCGATGAGTGTTTCGACGCCGTTTACGGTGGCCTTCAGGGAGGGAATCCTGGCTTTGGAGTAGTCTGTGGGACTGCCGGAGAGGTACTTATTAGCAATGTAAACATCTTGGGCGGAAATGCCCTCCAGCCATTCGACCCAGTGGTCTTGTCGTGTTGAGTCTATTGTCTCTTTGAATCGGTTTACCGCTGTCTTGTATTCAGTATGTATGGGATGGTCGCCGATGTCTCGTAGATCGTAGGACTTGCGGCTGAGGGTGTTCCTGTTCTTCTGCAGGTTAGTAAGTTCTCGCGTCCACCATCGCTTGGAGTGGGGACTTGGTCTGGTGAGCGGAATCTCGGTTTCGATGACCTCCTGGATCGCCATTATCATAAGGTCTACGGAATTGTTGAAGTCGGCTTCTGTTCGTATGAGGTGGGCGGGGCAGTTTAAGTCGAGGTTCGCCTGAAGGGCGGTGCGAAATGCGTCGAAGTCGGCCATTCTAAAGTTCCGGGTGGGCTCAGCTAAGGATCTTGGTACGGATAAATCGAGTTCAGTAAGGATGGGCATATGGTCTGCGCCGGCTGGGCGGAGTTCCGGACGGACTTCGCATGAGACGAGTAAATTGGCAGCTGTTTCGGTGCGCCACACGTTGTCGGGCCTGGTCCAATTCCCGGTGGATGCCTGCAGGGTCGGGAGTTCGGGCGGGAGTGCCATGGTCATGCCGTTTTCAAATAGTAAGTCGAGGAGGGGGTCGATCTTATCTGCGGGGGAGAGTAGATGTGCGTTAGTGTGAGGTTCCCAACTTTCGTGGTGTCTGTTAAAATCTCCGAGCCAGAGCATGTGGTCGTCATTGGTCGGGCGCACTTCGCGCTCGTTCGTCGCTAGATAATTGGTCAGTGCGGTCATGCTGCTATTGTCGGTTATTTCGTTGTAGATGTTAATGAGGGCGAGGCTGCCGAATGCCCCAGAGAAGCGGATGCCGGTTAAGTCGCTGTGCATAATATTTAGATAGTCGTAGCTGTCGGTAGAGATATTAGTGTTAATGAGTAGGAGCGAGCGGCTTCGAGCCTGTCCGTCGATAAGGTGATTGGAAGGGTAGTGTACACGCCAGTATGGGCTGGCGCATGTCATCTGTAGTGCGTTGAGGTAAGGTTCTTGAATGGCTATGATGTCCCATTCTTCGGGATTGGCTTGTTGAAGGATACAATGGGTTACGTAGAGAGACTTGCGCGCGTTTTGCTGCCAAATGCGTAGCTTATTGGGTGTTGAAGAGGGCCGCTTACTCATTGGGACACGGGCGGGGGGAGGGATTGGTCAAACGTAGCGGCAGGCTTGGGGGGAAGAGAGTTCGGGCCGGAACCCGGCCGGGTAATCGTGTCGTTGTCCATAATTTCCCTGTCGACACTGTCATCGCGGGGTTGCGAGGGGAGGACGCGAGGGGCGGCCCTGGCCGGGCGTGGGCTGCGCGGAGGGGGAGGTGGTGTGTTGTTGGCGTGGTTGTCGCCGTAAAGAAAGCGTGGTTGATTGTTCATGATGTGCAGGGTTTGCTGGCGATGGAACAGTTCGGTTGATCCGGGGAAGGGAGCGTCGAGACGGGGGTTATTCTGCGCGCGAGGGGGCCGAGGAGGGCGGTTGTACTGTTGTTGCGGAGGGGGGGCGTCGGGTTGGGTCGGGGTGTGCGCCCACGTGGACGGGTCGTTGTATATGGGGAAGAGGGGCATGGCGTCGTTTGGGAACCTTTTGTGGAGGTCGTCGCGTCTGCGTAGGAAGCTCGGGCACTGGCGGCTATTGCTGGGGTGGTGGGATTCGGGGCCGCAGGAGACGCATTTCGGGTTGTCGCGGTTGGTGCAGGTGGTGTGTTCGTGGGGTCCGGAGCATGTGGTGCATTTGGTCTCGTTCTCGCAGTCGCGGTGTATGTGGCCATAGGCCTGGCATTTATTGCATAGTAGGGGCTGCCGCTCGTCTTTTTGGACGGTGATTAACTTATCTCGGATGTATACTCTCTCTTGAAGGAGTCGATTTCCTGCTTCAGCGCTCGTGACGATGATGGTTGCGTTGGCGAAGGTCTGGTTGGGTGCGCGCTTATCCGCTGGGCGGCACCACGACATGGAGGAAATGGAGAAGGGGTTTAGGCCGACGCTTACTTCTAGTTCTCGTAAGTGCAGAGGGTTGGCGGGATCGAAGTCGCTATCGCAAGGGATAAACCTGAGGACGAGTTTGTGGGTTTGGTCGGTGATGGCAGCTGTAGGACCGAACGCTGCGACAAGATCTTGGTTCGTGGTAAAGTAGAAGCGGAACCGGGTGGCGGAGTCGGCACTGTCGAGTTCGAGAAGGAGCCCGCCGCGAGGCTGTGGGATAGCGGCTCTGACAGTCGTCTTCGGCTTGATCTCGTCTATGTGAGCTGCATCGAGTGTTGCTAGCCAATTGTTTACCGCGTCACGTATGTCGGTCGGGGAGTTTTCGTTGGGGGTGCAGGGTTCTATCATGATCATGCGGGCTTTTAGGAGGAGGCGTTGGCGGATTCTCGTTACTGCTGCGGGTTCCGTAGGGTCGAAGGTGTTGTGTTGGGTGGGAGGGGCGTTGGATTGTGATGTGATTTGCGCCCAGGTTCGGTGTCCTTGAGTTGATGTGGGAGATGCTGCTACCTTGGTCAGGTTGTCGGAGGTGGTGTTCATTGCTGTGTTGAGATTGGTGCATTTCTCGATCGCGTCGTTGATCTTCACTGTGGCTTCTGCTTGAGCGAGAGAGGTGGCGTCTATGAATTTGCGGGCTTCATCTAATTTTTCTGAAAAGGAGGCGTTCATCGTGTTAGTAAGGGTCTGAATGGAATCTGCTATCTTGGACTCTAGAAGGGAATAGACCGCTTGCGAAGTTTGAGGTGCGTTGAATCGGCTAAGGGTGTCTTGAATGATAAACGCTACGGCCCGGATGGAGGCGATTCCTTCGGCTGAGATATTCTTGAGAAACGAGACTGTGAGGAGGATATCGATCAATTTCTGGGGGTCGAGGTCCGCGTCGGAGTTGATGTACGCCTTGTCGGTTAGGTACGTATGTGCTGAGGTAATGTCTTTAACTGCGCATGAGGCATTGGCGATCTGCGCTAGGAGGGTCGTGCGTGATGCCTCGTTGTTTGGTGGTGCTGGGGTCCCGGTTCTGTTGGGACCGCGACCTGAGGGATTTCTCCCCGCTGAACCGCCTTGGCGGTCTCCCATGGAGCTGTAGGAGTGGTGGGGGGTAGAGGAGGGTAGGAGGATGTATGTTTGTTCGATGTTTGTCGGGGTTAGTAGGGTCTAAACGCAGTTGTGTTCTTTCTAGAGGTCGGACCCCGGAGGGAGTCGTGGTGGTGTAAGAACAAGGAGCCAGAGAGCGCGTTATTGGACCACCTAGACAGCGATGTGGCAGAAGATTTGTGGAGAGTCAATGCTACAATGGTCAGCTGGGTAGATAGTGCCCCAGCCCTGCTCCACAGGATCAGAACCAAAGGCTCGAAGATGGAACACAAGTCCAGATCAACGTACGTGTAGTAAGCGGCATGCTTATGAGGTAGAGCAGTGAAGCATGTCGGGCCAAAGTCGACGGTCGGTACCATATCCCGTACAACCATCGAAGTGATAGTGATCTCGGCGAGGATGAACAACATCATTGCAGCTGCGACTCGGTAGCTGCGGTTGTAGAGCGCGTATACTGGGTCGGCTTCAGTCAAGCGTTGCAAAGACGAAGAAGGCTACCTACCACGCAGTATTAATACCATCTCGAGAGCCGTCATCATGGCTTGCGTGATCCCGCATTGCACGATGAACCAAGATGCGCATTGGCTGGAGGATAATGGGTAGTGAATGGCGACGAAGAGGTGTAAACTGTGAGATGAAGAGTTATGAGGCGCTGATTTGTATGTGGAGGTCCGAGGGGGCTTACATCTGTCCCAAGATACCTGCGTATCGAATGTACAGAAAAAGCCACTTGATGAACGACGTGTTTGGTTTGCTAGCATAGGTTAGTTAGCGTTCGAGTTGGTGTGCCATGAGATTCAGTGGAACCAGGACTTGCTCACCTCCATATGAATTGCACCTCGTTATCATGTGTTACCAAAGCCTCCCAACATACAAACACCAGCCCGCCTACTGAGAGTCATCAACCATCAGTCAGCTAGCAGATCCAACCTTCGGAACGAGGTTGGATAGGCGTACGCGTGTTGCTGCGCGCGTATCTCAGCAACGCAAATTCTTGAAAATGCATTCGTTCAACCTGGAACGTTGGTAGAAGGAAAATCGAGCGTGCAGCAGCAGATCTGGGTTTGAAGGGATGTGAGACGTTGACTTTACCCCCTGTACTGTAGTGTACATCGTATTCCCATGGCCCTACCGCCGCCGACCTAGTCACTTGGGGAAGTAGAATTACCTTAGGTTGAAGTTCGGATCAAGCCCTCTCCGTGGAAAACGTGGAAAACGTGCCATTTTCGAGCTCCGCTCACCTTCCGTGGAGCTTGGGACAACATGGTCAGATACGATAGGACGTTCCAGAATCCAGACACGCTGCAGCTTCAACGATTCTCTCAAAGATTTCTCTCTCGCTGAGAAATCTACTGCTTCGAAGCAAACTTAGATATTCGCCCGCTCAGAAATTTTCTTTGATACCTGATGTTGTAGAGTCATACATTGAAACTTCGTGACATGATTTGGACATCTCGTTGCATGCTTCAGATAGCTCCAGTAAAATAAGGTTTGAGCCAGAAAGATATATAGTGCATGGTTCTAGGTATAATTCCTATACCCAAGAGAGAAATATCGCGAGCGCAATAACACAGACCACGGCAAATCTATGTGTCTATTCATCTTATGTGCTCGTCACACCACTGACCCAGAAAAACTGTCATCATTTAGTCATGACGGAAATCCAGGTATGATCGCAGCAACTACTGGCACGGCAGTTTTGGTCGCATGGGCAGCCTGCACGATGCGCCATCCGGCACTTCCCAGCAATTTGCGCAAGCCGCCGGTGGTGCGCTCCTGCGCGTTGAACCACACCATCATCTGAAATGGAAGCCTGGTGAATAAGGATTGCACATAACCACATAACAGCTGATGGCCAAAAGCCTCACCGCGGCATCGAGCGTGTAGCTCATGTCGTTGGCGCTTCCAAAGTTCGCCAGCAGAGGAGCAGGCGCCTCTTTAAATATGGTATGGGCGCTTTCTCCGGAACGGGGATCGTGGCAGCTATATTGCATGACTATATCCAAGATGACGAGCTTTGTGTCCGGCGCAGCAGCTCTACGCAGTTCGAGTAGAATTTTCGCCGCGTACAGGTCGCTCCAGTTGTGAAGGATCTTGAGGACATTGATGATTAGTAGAATCCGCTACGAACATAAAGATAAGGGTACATGTTTCAAGATAAACACCGATGCGTTTTTCACTGGCTGTGCGGTGAAGAAATCGTGAGGTTGGAACTGAACACGTCCTGATTGGATAGCTTCGGGATAATTCTTAGACCAATGCTGATATGATCCCAGCAAGTTAGTTTCTGCGCACATATCCAAGTGCGCTTGTCGGTACCTTTTTACCCTGTTCGGTGACCTCGGCTTCGTCTTGTATGATGACCTTCAGCCCTGTAAAAGCACGAGCGAGCGGCAGCGATGGGGCTCCGATGCCACCGCCAACATCGACAACAAGAGCACCGTCAGGAAGGCTAGCCCAGTCAAACGCTACCAGTCGCACGTTAGTTTGAATGGCGATAAAAATGCCACATCGAAAGGCGTGCGTACCTGTAGTCAGCACATCCGAAGGCTGCAATTTCGTCATCCCCTGCATGGCCACATTGAAACGCCGGCGGGAATAGCTCTGCTCCGGCAGCTGGTGCCACGCCCACATCGGGATGTCGATCCCATATGCGCGGTTGAATGGTGCTTGGTTTGGCTCGGACGAGAACGCAGTCAGGGGGTCGCGCATGTTTTCCATGAGGCATGCGGACGCTTTTTGTCCACCGCTGAGGCTGGGGAATCAGGATTAGTATTGTCAGAGCACATAATTCAAAGCGCAGGCGTTCCGTACCGGTGCTCCACGAGAGCTGCAAAACCCTGCGTGCCATCGTGCTTGCTTTCAGGGCTGACACAATAATCAGTATACCGCGTAGGATGGGAATGCATGGAGGGCCAAACTCTTTCTGGATATCTGTGATAGATTTGCCCGTGTCTAATGTTGACGATACGCGGTTGTTGGCAAACACGTCCGGAGAGACCTCGCGGTAGACGTGGTGGTTACATATGAGCCTCATCAATCGACCTGTAATACATTCCGGATGAACTCAGTCGCATGGCTCGATAAAGAATGGAAGAGTTACCAAGCCGGCCTGAGTCAATGCTACATTTTGCAGCGATTTCATCAACGTGAAGTCCCTGCGAATTTTTTATTAAACCGATGCCGCCATCGCATCCCGAACAGAAAACTCACTTGGGGCCCCGCCTCTCTGAGGACCTCGGTCACACTGCTCTCCAAGCACACCCACAGCGCACTAGAGTGAAGATACTGCCACCATCCATTATTAAACCAGTTATAACCGAGACTCGCCCCGATAACTGGGGCGCACCGAGCTAAGGACTCACTCCGCCGGCCATGTTCATGATCCTCAGCTGCGGCGGCGCTACCACGGCTGCGAGCTGCGCGGTGGCTGACGCTATAATGTTCGCAGCTTTCTCGCACGCAGGAATTGCCCTGAATGCATCGGACTCTGGAGTGAAAGGGTCAGAGAGGCGCGGAAGAGCAAGGCTGTTCTCGGCGCAGGTCTTTATGAGGGTGGCGACGGACTGGGAGATGAGCGCGGCGAGTTGGAGGAGTTCGGATTCAGCCATGATTGGGAAAGGTTATGAAGAGGGAGACGAGCATGAGCATAGGCATTTTATACTGTAAGTAGGAGACCTGCAGCGCGAAGTGAGATCTGAGACCCGGCAAACCCGCGCGCCCAAGACTCGAGCGGAGTTGTCAGCAGACCCGGCCTCCTAGAGAGATTCAGACTGAGAAGTCACCGGACATCGTAAATTATGTGGGTACACAACGCCCGCACACCATGAGAATAGGCCATTTAACAAATTGAAGTCGGGACGGACCAGGAGAATAAGTCGAACCTGAAACGTGCACGTGTGCACTGGTACCGGCGCCGAACGCTTAAATTTTCGCCTCTGCGCCCGAGTGGTCTTCTTCTTCACGCCCATACCTTATCACTCCTCTCTTCGCAAATTCTCATTGGAGGGGGGCCATTATTGAAGCGGCGGAGAGGAATTATAGCTTCGCTTTCGCTAGCAGCTCTATGCGTTTGTTTCGCAAATTGCTAGGATGGTTTTCTAGATAGTGGTGTAAGCTACAACCTTTTCGTTTTGTTACCTTGAATGCACTCCATTGTTTCAAACTTCTATAATCGCGGGCGGATGTCTGCGGATGTCTCTGTAGTATGAACTGGAAGGAGGTATCGCAATGCTGGATTTCTATTCAGTGGTGTAAGTTTTGCACAGGTTGCTCGGACCTGCTCGGACACTGCGGTACTGCCTTTGCGTTTAGTATCACTCTGATGCTAGCTAACCTACGTTCATTCTGATGGGCAGTCTGCTAGTTCAACACGGATGGAGCATCTCGTGAAGATGATGAGACGAATGCGCGTGTTATGGAGTTCAGGTAGGCTAATTTTCGTTTCTGGCGGCAGATCCACCTGTTGGAAAATCCGCGCACATCGTTCATCAGTCGTAGACATCGACATTCAATTCCTGGATTAATTTTATCGGCTGCATGTATTCTCTAAATGCAGCTCTTCATCTGACTCGGCAATTACACGAAACACACAAAATCGTAGTCGGAAAGCATGTTTGTGTTTTCGTGCGGATACATAACTGCACGGATGCGAAACGAGATCGGGAAGCAGAAGGTGTCATACAGTCATACAGGGATATACAACAACAGTCTATGCCTTTGTTCCAGCGGCAGCGGCAGCCACTTTGGCATCCTCCGCCGCAGCCACGGCGGGGTTGACCTTCTTGCCATCCTTCCACCGCACACGAGGCGGGGGCGCACGGTTCCGGCGGCCCTCGCGCGATCGGACACGTACGACTAATCGGTTCGTCAGGAAAGATGAAGACGGGGTCTGATGACTCTGGGGAAGGTAGGGGAAGAAAGTACGCACCATGCGAGTGGATAGCGCAGGACACGCAGTATGCGATTTTGATGTAGAGCTTGGGGATAACGTACTCTGTAATCGCGCGCGCCGTTCAATCACTAATCAAACATCAAGATCGAAGCATAACGCACCAGGGTAGACGGACGCCTCGCTGATATCACGCACGGCGGCGCTCTCGACCATGTTCCTCACCGTGTATCTCTTGATGGCCTTGTCCTTGCCCACGCAGCGCGAGCAATTCGAGCAGCGCATGAAGGTGACCTTGCCACGGCCCTTCTTGTTGCGTCCGCCATTTCTTCTTTTCTTTGTCTAGCGGACGGGGCGTATCATATGAGCATATGCGAGGCAAACACGAATCAAACGAAGAGTTCCAGGGAGGCGTCATCCGACGCGGTGGGACGCCATCCGACTCGTTCGAGCGCGAATACGGGAGTCGGGAGAGTGATAGGGCATGGATAGGCATTCGTAGGGCATCTGTGGGCTTTGAATGAAAGACTCACCATGTTCGATAGTGTCGAGTGCTGGAGGATCGAGGATTCGATTCGAGCAAGCTGATTTGGCCCAGAGCCTTACGTCCGCTTACGTCCGCTTACGTCCGAATGGTGTTGAGGCGGCCCTAAAGTGCTGTCACTTCTTGAAATTTCTTAAGTTGGCTCTTGCCATGACAGTTTCAAGTTGTGACCGAGCACTTGTGTTGACAGAACCTCTACCCTAGGCCTGCAATTTTCTACACAAAATGGATCCGTTTTAGCTCTAAAAATACATTGCACCGTTAAGCGTATTGCAGTTTGGGGCTCGCGCAGAAATGGTTGTATCCTCACCGCCACAGGCAGACAGCACGCTCAACAAGGAATTCACCATGCTATAGTAGGCTTCATCTTCGCCTTCTTGGTTCAACTCTGATATAACGAAGCACCAGTTGCATTCTAGCCGAGATAACCCTGCCAGCGCTCTTCTGTTTTGCAACTGCGAAGACCACTCAGGCTAGCTCTTTTTCTAAGCATGGAAATCATCCTGCCATAGCCATGCTCATCTTCTCCGCAATTCGCGGTCGATAAACACTATCGGTCAAGTTCCTCGGGGGGATAGGCATGAACGATATCACAACATGTCACCAACACAATTCTGCGATCTTATTGCTATGATGTGTCTTCCTTCTAATAATTCTAGTGCAGGGAAGTCTGAAAAATCTCGTGGGAGGTTGCTCTTTTCGAGAAGTCGCGATTCACTATCACCTAGCCATGTAGGCTCCACCCAATGCCCACATTTCACGCAATTTACCCAGACTTAGGAACATACGCACCCAGCCAAAGGGGCCTGTCGTGGATCAAGGTCTGCCAGGATCGCACAAAATGTCAGATGCAAGGTCAGATGCCACCATCGACGACTAAGCATCCTGTGCTTCTCTGGAGCCTGAAACGCTGTCTTTGGGGGGTTCTTCCGGCCGTCAAATTTTGATACCATGCCTCACCGTTATAAGGTCATGATTGTAGCCATTGCACTTAACAAATACCAGCCCCTGAAAACTCTTCGTCATGCCCGTATGTCAATATTGCACACCGCCAAAGGCCTTTTCTTTAGAACAAGCATGTCTAGACCATATTAGAGACAAAGTACGTCTCTGCTTTACCTCAGTGACGCTGGCGACTGATGTGTAATGTAACAGCATAAAGCGCCAAAACTTATATGTAGGCAGTGTACGCCACCAAAACAGTTCTCTCTCTCGCAGGCGTACCATGACCACGTCAAATTCAAAGTAGTGCGTTCTTCAACAATGTGTCTAATGTCTGATAACTCGTGTCTAAACCCATCGAGTTAGCACCCGAATGATGGGCCGATTTTGCTCTGCGGATGGGCAGGATGCCCTGCGTCCTTCAAGAGCCATAGGTCGCGCGATGCGCACATGGCGAGTCATAGGACAGTAGGGCAAGCACTGCCAAGTGGCAATCGACGCCAAAGCTCGTTGCCTACCCCTGCGAGGCAGCCCCCGCCTCGCAATTACTCGCTCCCACATCATCAAGTCAATCCACCCCCGCTCCATATCCCCACATCACCATTCAAGATGACATATTCGTGCAGTTTTCCACACTGCGGCGCGCATTTCACAATACAGGCAGACTTGCAGCGCCACGGTGCACATATACACCCGCCATCCCCGTCAACAGCACCATTTACATCTGCGCAACCCACTGGAACGAGGTTAACATGCCCGCAAGCGTTGTGTGGGAGAGTATTTTCGACGCCAATGGCTTTGGGCCAACATGTCATGGGGAAGCATCAAAATGATGTCCATACTTCGCCATTGTAAGCTTAAGACCCTTCAAATCTCATATGTGATCTCAAGACTATTTTATCCAGGACTTCGCAAGCGCATTTCGTGCCCAAATCGCTTCCAGATCCGGCCCAGGCTTATGGGCAACAAGTTGGCGATCTGTGCAGCTACTGGGAGCCCATGTCCCGGAGCCCATCTTCAAGCTCCTCCCGCTCATCACTCACAGCCAGTACGGTGGAAAGCACACAATATTCCATCAGTCCAACAGAAACCCCCCTTCGCCTCTCTCCGCCGTCGAAATGGTAAGCAGACACCTTACTCGTTCCCTTGCTATTGACGCTGAATGATGCACGCTACAATAGTACAACAGTCTGCCGTGGTCAGGAGAATCCAAGTCCGATTTGCTGATACTTCCTGGTGCTAAGGTGTATCAAGTGCGTTTTAAATTGACCATTTCTGTGCTGTCTGCCGCGGATGTTGACGCTCTCGAACAGCACACCTTGTCTCTCTTGGCCAGCCACGTCAACTCTCAGCGCTTTGACAACAAGAAGTCCGGGTATTATTAGTCTTTATACTTCGGTTGATTCAGAGCTCATTATTCATGACGTTGTGCAGGGCTTTTCAAAAGCTAGACCAGTGCATCAATAAGATGTGTGTTCTGGGCACTGTGTCTAGTCTTGTGGATAGCGAAGCATTTCGTCGCCAGCTTATGGAGGTACGCAACATTTCGTGATTGACTCGACGGGATGCTGATTGCGTTCTAGGTTGCAGATAGCATTGGTTTAAAAGACACGCCGGATTTCAGAAAGAAACTTGAGGACGATGAATATAGTATGGTGCATTTGATCCGTTTGGTCCTAAACACCAAACGACTTGAAGAAGAGGCATTGAAATTGAGAGAGGGCGAGGCAAAGTCATTCTTAGATCTCCTACGAAATACGGTGCGATCCCTTCATACGCCATGCAGGTTTACGTCTGACTGGCTTGACAATCCAGAGTAAAGATACACATGACACCCCCTTTCGCAGCCAAATCTGTCGCTTGGTAAGAAAGATGTGCCAAGCATGTGGCTTTCTACCAACCAGTCTGTTCCTTGAGGGGGTCCACAGCGTGGACAAGGACCAGGCCATGTCGGGCGGCTTTGCCGATGTATTCAAGGCCACTACCGTGGATGGGAAACCCGTGGCCCTGAAACGCTTTCGTAGAACCCAGGCCAACCTGAACGATACTCACATCGAGTCGGTGGGTTTGCAAGTCCCGCCATCATTATCTTGTCTTTCTGATCAATCAAATAGATGCTGTATCGCGAGGTGCTCGTATGGGAGACCTTCAAACATCCCTATCTCTTGCCATTTATGGGCGTGGAATACGGTGCTTTCCCTGCACATCCACCGTGTATCGTTACACCGTGGATGAAGAACGGCACCATAATAAACTATATCGATCGCAGCAATTCCTCGATGCAGAACACGCATAGACTGGTGGGTTCTCACATCATTCTGGCAAATCCATCGCCTTGGCATTTGCTAACTCATGCTGGTAAACTTGAATACAGAGCTTGGAAATCGCGCAAGGCCTTGATTATCTTCATGCAAGCAATGTCCTCCATGGTGACCTTCGCGGTGTAAGTTAACTGCCCGCAAATGTCTTCTGTTGAGCTGAACATCTTCACTTTTAGTGCAATATCCTCATCGACGACGAGTGCCACGTTCGCTTAGCGGATTTCGGCCTCTCAACATTTATCAATGGGTACATGTCAACCCAGTCCTCCAAGGAGCATGGCTCAAAGAGATGGATGGCGCCAGAACTTCATGATCCCGATATCGAATTTCGGAGAACGGCAAAAAGCGACATATATTCTCTCGCATGCGTCTTTTTGGAAGTAAGCGTTTAAATTGTCTTGATTTTCTTTTTGTGAATGCCTCTCATCCCTCCGTTCTAGGTACATACCAAGAAGCATCCATTTGCCGAGATCTCCATCGGTAAAGATTTGTCAGTACCATCGAAGGTGCTCGGTGGACAACGTCCCCAACGCCCTTCCGCCGAGTTACTTCCCGACTCAGTATGGGACATAATACAAGCAGCATGGGCGCATGTCCCAACGGATCGCCCCACTTCGTACGAAATCTTGCGTATGATGAAGATGATTGATCTGTCGCTTCCGGTGGTTTGAATAGTGGTGTATGGTAACTAAATGGTAATTGATATGTGTGAAAGCTAAATTTGAAGAGATGCGAGTGCTTCATAATCACCCAATAACCGCGCACATCCCGATGGTGTTAGGAACTTGTTGACCACAAACACCTTGTAGCGTCAGCAATATTATAAGCCCTTTTCAATGTGCCTGATACGTGGAGAGATCTCACCAATAACCAAGCTCTCAATGCCGCCCACCCAACTGCCTTTTCAATGACGGCCCAGTTATGATTGACAAATGATGATATGCACTTGTAATAATCAGCCAAGAATTTTCGACTGCCATATGCATTAGCATCTAAGTGTGATCGTTCACGACGAAGACTTACTGGTGAAGCATGATCCACCGGCCCCACAGAGCTTGAATTACTTTGTCTTCATCCAAGACATCATCTAGTTCGATAATTTCGTCTTCTCTGTCTATGATGTACCATGAAAGAATTCCATGCTCCGAAAGGGAAAGATCATCCAGGATATCGTAAAGCCTAGTACCTCCAGGACGACAAGAGTAGCGATCACTAGACGATGAAAGGTACTCAGTCGATGGCCCTAGAAGGACTTCTGAGCCGGCTTGAGAATTGTCGCGTGTGTACACGTAAGAAGAGGCCGCAGTCTGAGAACGAGATCTGGTAGATGGCGTAGGGGATAAAGTCCCCGTCGGAGACGGTGAGCGATTCTTGAGCTTCAGGGGTACTGGTGAATCTTGTATAGTGATCACGTCCACAGATTTGGGAGAGGGCTGAAGGATGGTTACTCCGCCATCGGTCACCTTGTATGGTGAGTGGTGACGTGGTTCGGAGAGCTCGATGTTGGAAAAGATGGGCTCAAGCTGATTCAAAGGTTCGCTGTGTATGAATGGAGCGGGGTTTGAATTGTGATCTGTCGATGCATCCCATGTTGATGCATCTAAAATCAGGATTATAATTTTCCAAGAGGAGCCCTGAGATAATCAGAAAGTGCGAGTGCAGTAGATGGCTATGAAGATTACTCACTTCAGGTATGCATCGCATCTTAAATTCACGATGATCCCACTCAAGATGATGGCGCAGTGTCGCCCAAGTCAATCTTTTCCCATGCAAGTTGCATAATGGACAAGCGAATGTATTGCTCTGGGTTTGTTTATACTCATCCGAATATTCAAGATCAGCTAAGCCACGATCTTTCTCGACTCGAAATACGATACGAAGGCTGATATTATCGTCCACGGGACCCGTGGAAACGCCAATCGATCGACATCGATTAATGAAACCAACTCGAAGATTACGAATCAAAAAAGGCAGGCTTTTTGTTTCTTGCATACGTCGCGTTGGTAAAGTGAACGCTTCAAGCTTTTGAATCAGAGAAGAACTGGGAGTGATGCCGGGACCCAAAGTGTCCTCGTGATCAGACTCGCTAGACGATTCCTCAGAGTCGGGGGCTTCGGAGGACTCCGAAGTTTCTATGTCGATAACAATCGGAGGCTTGCGTGATATTGTTTTACGCCCCATCTGTGTATTCGATTCCTCTTGATTGGATAGCCTGCGGAAAAAAGATAAGAGTGAAGTCGGAAGTCAGACAGGAGTCCGCAAGAACCCACAGCGCTCGTCTCTGGGTCGCATCTTCCATAATAACGTCGCGGTTGACCCCAGGACCTTCTACGCTCATGCCAGGGCCAACGAATACTGGCGCAATGTCGTCCGCACTGATGCAATCACCGGAAACAGACCCTCGGGATGTATGCCGAGACGACGACATTACTCCAGACAACACGCGGGGTGGATATCGAGGCCCCGGTCCAGTTGACAGTGAAGATTTAGCTGAAAGAAAGCTACGGTTCCAGGTTTCTTCCTCCAGAGCCCGATTACTTTGCAGAAAGGTCGACTTAGCAGGTGGTACAGAAAGGGAAATTTGAGTGTCTGTAATCCACCACGGTGAGAGCCGTTCAGATCACCAGTGGGCCACTGGGCACAAACCTTGATGATTTCGACCTCTTGTTATTTCTGCTGCTCGATTAGAGCATATAACTGACGACTATTAATTATAATGACATACCCGACATGCTGTTGTAGAAAGGCCGAGGAGGATGTATAACATTGCGCTGTGTCACCATACCCGAGCCTGGTCGAGTGCTGGACGTTTTCTGCATGCCAAAGACCCTGCCGCGTGACCCATTTTGCCATCCTCGCCGGGATAGAGGTGGAGGCGAGTCAAGGAACATAACTCGTCTACGATCCCCGTTCCCATGTTGGGCAGATTGTCCCAGATTAGGTCGTTCGTTTCCATCTATTGAAATTGTTGTTCTGAACGTTAAGGTGTTTGGATAGAACATAACATACCTGGCAATGCGCGATCATAGCGATTTGCAGGACGTAGAGCTGACTTCGTAGCAAACCTCCGAGCGCTGGGCCGGGCAGATTTAGACGCTTGACCCCGGCGTGGTTGCGACCCTAAGGTCATTATGTTCGATGATTAACTACTCAATCTTGATGGAGAAGATCCAGACAGATCCAGACCTGGAAATTCTTGACGTGTCTCGTTTCCATCGCGCCCAGACATGCCAGTGCTAGTCAGTGTGGATGATGGCAGGATGGTGCAGTGGTCTCGGTGTCAATGGGTTAGGGTTACATATATTTTAAAGCTCTCACAGATTTATATTGCCTTTCCAACTTTCCAATTACTTGAAATGCATTCGCATCTACAATGGAATAGTGTATAGTATATGATCTAATTGCAACTTACCACTGCAGAATTAATCGTACGAGAGCCCTCCCGCACTACTAGCATTCACAGGCCCTGGTCGACCTCCACCCCCTCCCGTAACCCCGCCGCCTCTCCACCCCCCTCCACGATTGGATCCACCTCCTCTTGGTGGTCCTCCACTTGGCTTAGGTGGCAGATGATTTGGACGATCGCCCCGTTGATCTCGCCTGTCAGGACGGAACGGTGGCCCTGGGCCTGGTAGGGCATGCCCCGCAGCGCCATTTGGTGGATACCCATGTGATGGCATGAAAGGTGGGCGCGTTGAAGGAGGACCATGTCCCGGATACATCCCACCACGCGGAGGTCCATTATGGAAGGATTCCCGAGTAGGAGGAGGTCTATTCTGATTCATGAACGGTGGCTGACCTTGAGGACGTGGGGGTCCATCTGGTGGCATTTGAGGATTCCCTTGTGGCATGACCCGCCGACTGCGCTTATCCAGCTCATGTGAAGCCTCATAAGAAGGCAGCCTATCCAAGTGATAATAAGTCAATACTCCATACAAGAGAATACCCGAACATACGTCTTTGGGTCTGCAGGTAACGGATCTGTCCAGAAGTAGTCATGGTCGAGTGCATCAGTGGCGGTGATACGTTCACTGGGATTGCAGGTCAAAAGCTTGTCCAGCAGATCACACGTTTCAGGACCAATGCTATACCACAATGTGAGCCACTTGGACAACACTGGAGAGGATACAAACACACGTTTCAAAGCTTTGCTTCAACCGCCGGCTGTGAGTAGCAAAACGCTTCACGCCTTCACATCCAGGTAGGTCGTCGTAATTCGGCCACGTATGTTGATTTGGTGTGCCACACAGCACCCATATCTTCTCAAGCTGATCGACATCGGTGATTCCAGGAAGTATGGGCTTCCTCATGAACATCTCGCCTAGAACGCAGCTTCAAAGTAGACGTGAGCTTAGAGCTTAAATACATTGCCACAACGATGGTGACCACGCAACACTCACCCGATGCCCCACAAGTCCACCTCTCCGCCATACTGCCTCGCGCCAAGTAGCAGTTCTGGTGGCCGGTACCATCTAGTCACTACGCAATTTGTATATTTACGCTCTTTGCCATGGGATCGACCGGCAGTTGGATCGTATGCACGGGCCAGGCCAAAATCAGCAATGCGCAAAGTTCCATCATTCGAAATTAGCAAGTTTGCCGCCTTCATGTCTCGATGTAAGATGCGATTCTAAACGACGAGTTAATATTTAGCTGCAGGGCAAGATGGATCCTGCGCACCCGATGCATATACTCCGTGCCTTCCAGGAGTTGTTTCATATACAGTTTGATATGACTGGGTTGCAACTTCACTCTTTCATTCTCTAGTAGTCCTGCAAGATCGTGATCCATATAGGGGAAGACCATGTAAACCGATAGCGGAGACTGTTTGCCTTTGCCTGTGAAAGTTTAGCCTGGGAAGCTTCAGGCACTGAGGCATTCTTACTCCTGACGACAAACATGTCCAATATGTCGACAATGCATGGGTGTTTGAGGGCTTTGAGTATCTTAATCTCACGCAAGGCAGTGACCGGCATGCCCTCTTTCTCGTTGTGCATTAAGATGCGTTTCAATGCAACAGCCCGATGGGTGTGCTTGTGGATGGCCTTGTGGACCTCTCTGTGAGCAGTGATCAGTAAGGAGATATGATGAGAAGGTGTTATAAGCCAACCCAAAAGTTCCCTCTCCAAGCTTTGTCGTTACATCATAATCCGCTTGTGCACCACATCCCTCGAAAGACCGCCCATACGCCTCAATATCCTCCTCTCGTGATCGCCGCACTGGCTCGCGTTTCCTGACCTCCTTCACGACAACAGTTTCGCGATCTCTTTTGACTACAGAAGGCGCTGGAGGCAAAGGCATCGGTGTAGGCGAATGCACATTCACGGGTGCTGGAGGCTTCGGTGGCAGAGGTATGAAGAAAGCTGTTCTCGAAGGCGGAATAGCATCATCTTCCGCAGGTGGAGGTGGTGGAGGTGGCTCTGAGGGCGGTGGTGGAGTACGCGGCCCGTTAATGAGCGGGGGTGTTCGAGGACCAAGAGGTGAAGGGGATCGAGGGGGATATGTGGCTGTAGAAGCGGTGCGAACAGATGGACCTGGAGAGCTCGGATGATACGAGTCCACGTCGCGCCTACGCGGTGCATGATACGGGTCGCGGTGATCATATTCGTCTCGCCGATCACGGGTCTCATGGCGAGGGCTGGGTGGCCTCCAATAACCGTCCCCCCGGTCGTGATGGCGGCCGCCGTCACGATAGTGGTTATGGTCATCAATTCGATCACCACCGCGAGACCTATGCGACGCGTCTTCCCGCTCACGATTGTCTCGTATTCGGTCTATGTTATATTCCCTTCGCGGGGGGCTGTACGTGGGTGTGCGATCGCGTCTAGGCAGCCTATGCTTGCCTCTGCGTGTTGAGGTTGATGATGGAGATGAGCGAACGGGGGAGGGCGAGGAACGACCGCGACTGCGGTCTCGGTGGTCTCTTCGGGTGTGTGATGATGATGCGTTATAGTCATGAGCCCCTCTTCGGTCGTCCTGCCTATAACCTCGAGATGGCTCCCAGTGATCCGCAGGATAGCCAGAACGCCTGCTTTCAGGGTGTGGTACATATGGCTTTCGCTGCAGTTCCTTCTCCCGAATCCTCCTCTCGTCCTCCGCTGACCTTTCGTATATTACCGCTGCAGAAGCGACAGGTCCATCTTGCAAGCTCACCGTGGGCTTCAATGGCAATGCTGACTCTACACCATTCTTCTTCTTGAATGGGAATGCAACTTTAGGCGGTTTCGAAGATGACTTGGTCGGTGTAACTGGACGAGACAACGGTACCGCGTTTACGCCATCATGGGCCTCGTCGTCTACCTCTCCTTCCTCCGGCGAAGATGTCGCGAGTCTTTTATGAGGTCTACCATTTTCCGGGGAGCGAGATGCTGTTCGTTTTGGAGGAGTCCGGTTCATGGGCAGAGGCTGCTACAAGCCAGGGACATGAGGGTACAGAGCCGGGTCGCTTTTGCAGGCCTGAGTGGGGTTCCCTCTTTCGGCAGTGCCCCTCTAGCGTGCCTCTAATCCTCTTCTTCCCCAACTTGCATGTCTGAATTAATTCCTGGCCTCGATGACTTGTCACAAAAGGGCTGCATTGAAGTGTCTAGTGGTGGCTCTGAATTTGAATGGATGAAATTTGAACAAAGGAAACTCTACACTAACGCTTTCATCGTTGTGGACGGAAAGGTGCATCATTATTCTTAAGGCGATATAGGCTTTGTGTAGCTGAGAGACACTCTTCCATAGATACTTCTCGGCTACAAGAAGAGAGGTTTCGGCGTGCACAAGTACTTTGATCTTATGTATGGCTCCGCTCGATCGTGGATGACCTGGTACTTGGCAGATACAATGGCTTTGGAGGAAAAGTTGATGCTGGCGAAACGTCCATCCAGGCAGCTAGCAGAGAGCTGATGGTCTGTCCGACCATCTTAATACTGGCGAATTGACAAGCTTAATATAAATGTAGGAGGAGGCTGGGATTGAATCGTCATTGGAACACGCTGGCACTTTCCTCTTCCTCATTGCTGGCGTCGAATGGGCCTTCCATATCGATATTTATCGCGCAGACTCTTACACAGGCACCCCGATAGAGTGAGTATCCGAGGACCCATTATATTACTCGCGCTAACGTTCATACTTTTTAGAACGGAGGAAATGCATCCGCACTGGTTCAGAATTAACGACGAGGACCATCTTGACACGCCTCCCATCCCATTTGACAAAATGTGGGAATCTGACGATCTTTGGTTTCCTCTGCTGCTGAAGAAGCGGAATTTCATTGTACGGACGGATTATATACGTGAAGGAGAGAGGGACGTGTTGCGGAAATGGTGTGTTAAAGAAACGAGTTTCAATGCATCATGATGCCTTTCGAGACCTCCTCTCAAAGAAGGCTTTCCCCTTCCTAGCCTACTGCGCTTTCGAGCAGTTTTTGAGCTGCCGCTGTTGACCCTCAAGACGACCGATATCCAAACCAACTGTGTCCGTAGTTGACACGAATCCGTGCAGCTCGGGCAACCGCTGTCGACAAACTAATCCTACTCATCATCGAGGATCGATGTGGGCTACGTCCTGCTCGAATTGAATTGGCTTTTTAAGATCACCAAGGCACCCCTCTCAGCGTCAACTCAGAGTGCACGCGGGGGTAACAATCTAGTTCAAAGCACCCTTCAAATATATAGCACGGCACACAAAACCTCTCTTTCTCAACAACTTTTCACCTTAAGGCCGCCGGCATTTGTTCACTATCACCCACCAATAACTGCTTCCTCTCACTAAAATCTGGACCCCTTGCGGAATTTCCTGCCGTGCTACGCTGCTGGATGCTTTCTTCTTAACGTTCCAGCCGTCACGCTATCCCGAGCTCGCGGAGATTCAATCCCGTCGAGGGAACCTCCCGCTCTCGGAAATGTCGACATGATTATGTTCTTTTGAATATGTTGATTGATCTATTTTTTTTTGCCTTCCTCTCTTGGCTTTCCCCTGTTATGCATCTCGGACATTCATTTACATTTCCCTCTTTCTTCGTTGGGTACATTCTCAAAGATTCAGCTTTTCTTTGTCTTTTGCCCTTTCTCCGTGAAGCTGTCAGTTGGTTATCTCTTTACTCCCTATAACAATAATACAAACATTGATTCGTTGTGGCGAGGGTGTTGTGCATCGTAATCATAAAAAGCAATTGAGCAGCTGTACTAGTACATAATATATATTCTTTCTGTATTGATTTTACATTCGCACTTGTCTGAGGGTCATTTGCGTATATTTTCTGATTCATCAAACCTTGGAAACTACCAATGGCAGCTGAGGCTTCACGCTGCCGTTCACTGAGGGTGTTACAATGTCCCCTAGGGTGAGAGTAATCAGCACGCCGCGGGCCTATTGCGAAAAGGCATCTTCCTCTTACCCAAATTCCACACAATGTCTTTATTGGACAACGAAAATGCAAAGGAGTCAAGCAGAACGCACATGAGGGCTTCTGAAATTGTGAATCGACATTAGCGGTGCCAGCAGAGCATGGAGGTCGCCGAACGCTTACTCATCTCAAGCAGGGAGAATTTGAAACCACTGTGTTTGTTGGGCAGTCAGCCAAATAGGGCACATATTATTTTTTGAAAGCTCACATGCAAGCCCTGCTCCCACCCAAGAAAGTCATCCTAAGTAATAAAGTCATCAAGTTGACGACACAGCTAGGAGGGCAAAGGGACTGCTGACATATTGGAGTTAGTCTGTTAGTTAACGCGGGGCCTGATAGGGAGGGTCGCCTTATTACATAATCAGTGGCTGTGTGCTGCCACTTCCTGCGCTGCCTGGTACCCGCAACGATCACTTACGACCACTACCACACCTTCCTTTGTAATTTAATATACCCTCTATCACATGGATCCTCTTCTACGGTGGCAGGACCCCGCTGGACAACGAACGATCGACTGTATCATCAAGAAACTAGTGCCGCAGTGGAACACCGGCTTGCGCGATTGGCAACTTCCCTTGGTTGCGAAGATTCTGGACGGCGAAGATGTCTTGTGCTGCACGGCTACAGGCGATGGCAAGTCCGCACTCTTTGCCGCGCCGATCATAGT
The DNA here is from genome assembly GCA_001630335.1 of Athelia psychrophila. Classification (NCBI taxonomy): domain Eukaryota; kingdom Fungi; phylum Basidiomycota; class Agaricomycetes; order Atheliales; family Atheliaceae; genus Athelia; species Athelia psychrophila. Next base: position 327,505 of record KV417519.1, on the reverse strand, counting down.
CTTGAGGGAGATGAGCAAGAACGCGCATGAGTACGAAAACCTGCCGTGCCGTGTGCTGCCTGTTGGTCTGGTAGTCACTCCAACCAAGGGACTGTCTGCCAACATCGTGCGTGCCCATCTAACAATCTGTGAAGTAATTACTTATAGTCTACATACAGGTCAAAGAGCTTGCAGGACTCGGCGTGTCCGCTCTCGCGTACTGTAAGGAAACAGTCACTGAAGCTCGCAAAGCGGGTCGCAAGTTAGCCCACGAAATCAAAGAGTGCAAGACGTGGTCCGTGGTATGCATCGATCCTGAGCATCTGAAGGATCCAGACTGGCGAGAGATCACCGACTACCCCGTGTTCCGTTCCAACATTATCTACGGGTGTGTTGACGAAGCACATCTAATTAAGGAATGGGGCCGCACATTCCGTTTCGCTTTCAGGCTCATCGGCGCGTTCTTTCGTGGCAGGCTTCCACCAAGAACGGCGACTCTTGCCCTCTCGGCTACCCTGCAACCAGGCGAAAGCACCGATCTTGTGACCGACAGCCTTGGCATGACTAGTGGCGACTTCACTCTGCTTCGCCGGTCCAACGAGCGATCAAATACTCAGCTAATCGTCGAAACCCTGACCCACGGCCTCGGCGGACGTGATTTTCCCTGTCTACTGCCCTATCTCAACAGTGGGCGCAAGACGGTCATTCACTGCCGAAGTATGGAGATGGTCTTTCGTGGCTATATGTATTGCATACGGGTGCTGCCTGGCGGAGCGGAGAAAATGGCAAGAGTGAAGATGTATCACTCGCTTCTGGACCCGGAAGAGAACGAGGAGACTCTGCGGCTGCTCGAAGAAGATCCGCACTGTCAAATCGCGTTTGCTACCATCGCATTTGCTAACGGGCTCAACATCAAGACTCTCCTAGACAGCATCTCCCTTGGTGTGGGTGACACAATGGATCAAATGTGGCAGGAGAAAGGTCGTGTCGGTCGTGACCCATCATCTCAGGCTCGCGGTATAATACTCGTTCAGCAGTCAGTCCTGGTGGCCGCTGAAACACGAGTCGAAGCACATGCAAATAATGGACCGGTACCGTTACCCAAAAAGCGACGAGGCAAACGACCGGAAGAGCCAATGGAGCTTGCAAAGGCCCTTTTCCTAACCGAGAAAAGCTGCTATGTCGCCAGCTGTAACAGGATCTACGGCAACCTCCCCCTCGAAACCGCAACGGCGGACTGCATCACAGCAGGACGATCTCTGCCCTGCTCGCTGTGCTGTGAAAGGAGCGGAGTGCGAAAGCGCGCTGAGACTGCTTTCTGGTGGTGTTTCAGCTCTGGAATGAACTCCACCAGTACACGGACCCAGTGAAGCGCCATGACATTGGTCATGCGATCCCAATCAATGTCGTTCCACAGCGAATTTGTGGTAAGGGCTTTTCTCTCTTGTCTTGCTACACGATCAATGTGGTCCTGTGTGCTGAACGCGCCAGGAGCACAGTCCTCAAGGTAAATGGCAGTGGCCGCTGTGCCAACCTTGAGCTCGTTCTGCTTTCCTACACCATCCTCGTGTACGAGAACGTACTGCTGACAGTTGTCAAGGCAGATAGCGGCAGCAAGCTTGTTCACAAGCCGAGACGAGGCCATATCTTCCCTGAGCACGGCCATAGAAGAGTCGGTCATGGACTGGAGACTCAGGCGAGTGGTCGAGTCACTGACAAGCAATCCGAGCCGGCTGAGTGACCGTTTAACATCAACATGCGAGTGGCATGCAAAATGAAAGGCGCCAAAGGGCATAGCAAAGTATCCGCACGCATTGCGATTTCGAGCGAGCACGAATGCACTGATGGCACCGACAACGACCTGAGATGACGTGATTAGATGTATGCACATACCGAAATAAAACGAAGGCGAGAAACTCACGTTTGTGTGTGGCCGTCGCTCTCGAACAATGACATTCCCACCACTGTCTCGAGGGCCTGCCATCGCCTCCACCAAGTAATAGACCAAACCCTCTCTCACTCGATACTTCTCCCCAATTTCCGCCATGCTGAGCTTCCCGTAATCCTTCCAGGTGGCGAGGCGAACATTCTTTGCTCTGCCGTTCGTTGTAGCTCGCAGCTGGGTGGTGTCATCGGGATCATCGGGGTCATTTCCTGTGAGACGTCCAACTCCACGGTGGACTGCATCACCAACGAGCTTAGCCGCCCAGGAAGACATGGCAGGGCGGGCGTGATGGATGCCAGTAGGGGAAGTGGATGAGAATGCGAGATAGATCTCGTTAGCATGCCTGGAGGATTGCTTGGGTTGGCTTTGGCGATGGTTGTATATAAGATCAATTATATGACCCATGTGGATGGCCGATGTTCCCTGCAGGAAGGCGGAGACCACACATATCTTTTCCACCCCCCACCTGCTCGTCGGCCACTAGGTTGCTTGACTCTTTGTAACGCACAATCTCATGTGACGTTTTGTCCATCATTTCGACCATTTCGACAACTCGCTGTACGTCCGCGAAGGGTATGAGCTTGACAAATGCCCGACGGAACGCGGGAGGGCCCAATTCAGACACATAGGGCAGGAGGAGCGTGAGAATCGGCACACGGAAGAGAGCCGGGCTGTGGATTCAGAATGCGGGAATGAGGATCCAATGAGGATCTGTGTTGTGTTCTGTATGAAAATAAGGAGACAGATACGCACATAAATTTTTTGATGCTCAGGCCGTACGGGTGGGGAGGCCTGTCGTCGAGATCGTCGAAGCTGTATCCTGCGAAGCCATAGCGCTGCGCTCAATGGGGTTGGGAAACAGTTTTCAAATTAAGTGCTCACCAAGGCCACTCTGGCCGACGAGCTCGAGAGCCGTGCGGCCGAACCAGTGCAGCATGTCAATCTCTTGAGGGCCGGATGTGACTCTGGATAGGATGGCTTCGTGGAGCTTGCTCAGATCTACGTCAATATATAAAAGGCAGATGCTGAATGCAGCAGCCTACCTTGTGTGAGACGTGGTAAAATATGGGTACCATTTCTTGCAAGTGCCGCGGAGAGAATACGGGGTTGAGCATCTTGCGCTGCTTGCGGTGTTGATCGCCTGCAGTCATAATGAATCAATAAGGGCTCGACCGATGACCCTAATAGCGATATCGTGACTGGCAGACTCGGCCACATACCCACGGTTGCCAGGAGACCTTCTCCAAACAGTACCGTCCTAATGCTGACATAGGGGTTAGAAATAGACAAATAGCCCGCACGATCGGGGACTCACCGAACAGGTACCTCATATACATCTTGCTCTTTGACCACGATGTAGTGCAAAGCCTTTGGATCTGAGACCCAAAGTTGAGCTTGCTGCAAAATCAACCAAGACATGGTCATTCAGTGATTTGCATCACGAAGGGTCACAGTTGGCCATGACTGACGTTGCCGAGGCCGCGATATTTTACAACATGGCTGTAAGTTTCAGTGATATTCTGGTGGAAGGCCCATGCTTGCGGGTTTGCAAATTGTTTGATGTTTCCTGTAACGGTCTCGAGATGTGATATATTGTATTGTATATGCGAATATTGGGCACAGACCGAAGAGAATTGAGGGTGAAGACGGGCCGGGTAGGTTATCGAACGGGTGTTTGGCGAAAAACTTCAGGAGCCGCCAGGCGAGAGCAATCAGAGCACTGGAAACCAGGACGTTTTGGAAGGTAAGCTCTGCATTGACCATTGTAATCAAGCAGGTGAGTTGTGGAGGGCATTCTCTCCTCAAGCTTCCTCTTGTAAGATAAGGGTAACGCTCCTAATTCCTCCACTTGGGGCGGTAGTCATTTGACCCAGCATAAGAGATTTGTAACCAGCATGTTTCCGGTGGAAAGATTGCGATCGCCAAGGATGGCCCGGCGAGATCCTAAGATGATCTAGTGGAGCCGTTTGGGAGCCGTTCCCCGAAACTCTCAAGGACTTGTTTCGTTAGGGATCATCGCCGCCTAGTTCACGCCAAGATTTAGGAAGCATATCCAGGGACTTGTCCATAAGAGGCACACAATAACTTCGGTTGAGCCAGCGGGTCTACTTAGAATGTAAGAACATTCTCGTTGCGATGCGCGATGGCTCTACAATGTGCGGGTCCTGAGATAAGAATGGCGGTAGTTCGTCAGCCTTTGTCCTAGATCTAGAGAGATGGTTGTCGGAATGAGACGAATTTGCTGACAAGGTGCCGTGGATAGCGGTTGTTGACACAATCATCGACACGTCACAGTGTTGGCTTTGATAAAGAAGCAATAATACGCGTCAGCTCAACGTCAGTTTGTGCGTCACTTCAATGTACTAATACAGGGCACGCGGGTGAGAGTTCACCTGAGTTCACTCTGTTTAAAACACGGTTAATGATAACGTTAACCAGTTATTGACCGGTAATTAACCGGTTCAGATTGACGTCCTTCGTGTGAACGTTTGAACGTTAACGTTTTGATCGGTCTTGCATGGTTGCCTTTTCTGCTGAAGAAGTGGGACTCTCGCACGGAAGGATTTTTTATGTGAAGGCGAGAGGGAAGGGCTGCAGAAATGGCGTGTTAAAGAAATAAGTCTCAACTACATCATGATGCCTTTCAAGATCTCCTCCGAGGCAAAGAAGGCTTTTCCTTGCCTAGCCTGCTGCGCTTTCAAGCAGTTCTTGAGCTACCGCTGCCGACCCCCAAGACGACTGGTATCCAAACCCACCGTGTCCGTAGTTGAACACAACTGGGACCTTCTTCTGGACCCTGGTGATCTCATAGGAAACCAATTCGATTCTAACACCTGAAGTGCGAGCAGGACGAAGCCCACATCCTTCCTCGATGATGAGCGGGATTAGGTCGTCAGCAGTGGGTGCCCGCGCTGCACAGATTTCCTCTGGAGCGAGTTCAGGGCAGATTGCTATTACACGCTTTAGGATATCCGTGGTCGTTTCCGGACGCGGCTTTGGGTACCTGGGTGTGCATCAATGAGTTGTGCATGCAACGAGTTCATCATTCCCGCCTTGCGTACCAGTCGTGTTGGTCCATAGTGCCTCCCACAATGACCTGTACATATATACATTAGCAAGCTAGCGCAATCATTCAACAGAAAGAACGCACGTCTCCGCTCTTCCTAGGAATAGTATACGTCTTGATCCCATTTTTGTCGACCAGGGTGCGCCCGTAACGGACCCACGGTGCCTTCAGAAGAACTGTCTGGCCCCGAATGGGATAGACAGCTTTGTCCTCGACCCCTCCCAGAGAGCGGGAGCCAATACCAGTGCATACTACAACCGCGTGCACTTCAGGTACTATTCCATTCGATCCTGAAGGGAAGAAAGCGCCTTCTACAACCTGACTGATATGTTGCACCGTATCTCGCACGGCGTGGCCTCCACCTTTCAAGAATCTAGAAAACAAGTACGGCAGATACTTGGATGTATCGATGGTTACTGTGGTAAAATCCACTCCAGCCTCGGCTCCCGTGATCAGATCTTCCTTCGCGAGATGTCTGAACTGAAGTTTCAAAAGTGTTGTTTTCAGTATTGGCCTTTCAAACAGGGATGCATACCATTAGGACATACATCGGGCATGTCCTTGTAAGCGTCTATGATCGCTGTTTCCGCTTCCTTATCCTCATAGAATTCCGTTTGTATGACACGAAGAAAGCATTCTTCAGCTCCGCTCCCGGGGACTGACATGTCCCACATGATCTTGAATGTATCCATGTCGAGCTCTAATGCGATTCGAATTGAGTGGTAAGTTTCTCACATTGTAGTCGAACGCATTTACTTTGAAGCCATGGATCATCTTTAGCGCTGCTGACATGGTGTGCCCCCGCCCATGGGCTTGTGTAGCGTATATTTTTGGGATCAGTGGGCAGAGTCTCCGCGACGAGAGTGACTGTGTAGCCAGAATCTTGGAGCTTTACAGCGGTTGTGAGACCAATCACCCCTTTTCATTGACACCTTTTAGCCCAATCGTCTTGTCAAGCTCAAGGTGTAACTTACCAGCTCCGATAACAGTAACGTTGCGAAGCATTACTTATGCCCGCTGGTGAGAGTTGACGAGGATGCTTGAGTGCTAGAACACGAATAAAAACACCATTTATGTATGATATCAAGTTATATGTGTGTTGAAACCGACCTACTCGGCGGCACGGACGAGTCAGGGTTGAACGTTGAATTTTGGACGATGGAGACGATCAAGGGCGATGGAGACTTCGGATAACTCCGGACTACTTGGCTATCAAACCAAACATCAACAATCAAACTCAGTCGCGCGCTTACTGAGTCCCTTGCGTTAACGTCAACGTTTCTGATGTCATTCTAATGAACCTCGATGAGAATACGGATGCAGCAACCATACCTTCCCGCAAAACTGGCGTCTCCAAACCAAATATGGGCTTCCGCAGGCCTAACACGGTAGATAAACCATGGCGGGTGCAAAAATTGGCACACCGGCAAGTGGGTGTGAAATCCTCAGGGTCTTCTTCGACCAACGACCCGCGATTCGTTCCTGATTCTGTCGTAACAGGCATGACTGTGCATCCGTACGATCTCGCAGACATGCCCAACCGTCAGGTCGGGACCTCTGCCCTGCCTTGTGCCAGCAGCTTGTCACCTCTTGCCAAGTTCCCTGCAAGTCCCAGTTCGACACGTCGCCCAGTTTCAAAGAAGACAATCGGAAGTGGCCGACCGATGGCTGCTAGAAAAACATCTGTCGTCTATTTCACGGACTCGGACTCGAACTCGGCGGATTCTTCCAGGCAAAATGGTCGACCTGCGTCGCCAACGCAAAACCTCAAACGGGTTGCAGGTGATTAGCTATACACGATGCTTGCGCAATGGACGCCGTCGAACTGCTCTAATCACGCCAATAAAAGATAGCATTTCTTCAGGAAAACAGTCGTCGCGAGGAACTCCCCCCAAAAAGAGCATAATTACCTGGCCTTCAAGTGCAACGCACAAGCCAAAGATACCATCCGACATTTCGCATCCACATTTTCAAAATGCTGGCCGAAAACCCATCTCGGGCTTATGCAATATTCCTGCTCAACCACAGCCCAATGATTTATCATCATTAGTCGCTGATGGCCAGTTTTGTCATCTGCGTATTGGAGCGGAACGAGGTATAATCCATGTAATATCTGTGATATTGAAAGCACTGACAGACAAGTGACGGCATACTCACAGATGACGAGCGAGCCGTACTCCCATTGCCGGATCCATCGACAGGTAGTGTATCTGAGCAGTATCATCGCGATTCCCGGATGTCAGACATCATGAAGAGATCTGGTTCAGCTGCAACTCCCACTCGTACAGTTACCAATGCTGCTGCTAGTGCAGCAATGTGGGGAGTTTACACACCGAGAAAATCCTTCGAACACAGCTCCCAGCCGCTCTCTAGGATGAGTGCCGTCTCTCTTTCAACTCCGAAGTTCTCTGCCGCCGACCCTCTGAATATTGCCATTTACAACTCCGCATCTCCTCATACCACGAAAAATATTGCACAAGCGGACATCAAACAGCAGCCCGGACAGCAAATGTGAGTGTCACTTCCCTAAACTTGCTGATGCTGGTGATTCGAATCAGGTCATATAGGGACACAGTCATGGGTGCTTTGATGCCGGAGATACACAGGCAGAAGAGTCGGCGTCTGCCCTTTCTAGCACGGAATGTTCGACGAGGGTTCGCCCTGGTATGTCACGAGCTCGGCGTGCCCATCGAGAAGTTACCTGGTGAATCGTCGACAAAGTTGCACGTCATCATGCGATCCATACCAATTGCAAGTGGTTCCATTTCAGAAGAAGGGGGGAGTGCCAATCGCATTATCCAGCGGTACTCGTTACCCTTTCTTCAATGCCCTCTTTGCCACCTACACAAGAAATTTGCCAATTCGATCATGCTTCGACGACACATTGAGTGGGACCATCCTGACATCGGGACTAAATGGTCCAAGACTACTGCTGTGCGTTTCTCCAATCTGAGGTACCAGTTCATCCCTGATATGATTGCACAGGGAGGCGGCCTCAAGCTGCGCATCACTATAAACGCCACGTTTCCGGAATATCTACCCGCCCCTTGGCAGATAAGTCCTAGAAATGCACTCCTGGGTGCAGCGGATGGCGGGCTGGAGTCCGCGCCTGATTTGCACTCGGTCCAGTCATCGTGGGAGGATGTACCTCTTGTAACATCGATGTCGCAAATTAACATAACCAACGAAATCAGCGCCTCCACCGCCGGTGATGCATTTCCTCCAAGGTTACGAGCATCATCGCACGAATTCTCACCATCTCCCTCTCGCTCTTCGTCGTCCGGAAGCTTGTACCATCAACCAATTAGCCGGAAAAGCGTTGCTTCCGCAGATGCAATTGCCAGGCGCAGGCAGTCTGGCAGGCCGGTCCTGAGCGAACTCCAGAAGCGCAAGTCCCGCTCAGGGAGAATGAAAAATCAGAGGAGACCTCCACCGCGCAATGCGAAGGAACGCAGACAGCGCTCGAATCATTGCAGTCAGCAAGGGCTATCTATATCCGATGACGACGAAGATGCCAGCGCGATCCTGAATATGTTGGATGGTGCAGCAGAGGCGGGTGTCGCTATTGCTGCAAATGATAGCCCAAGATCCCTATCGCATGCTTCTATTTCATCAGAACATCCAATGCGTACCCCCGAGCTAGCACACCAGGGCAGTCCTAATTTCATCAACCGAGAAGTGCTTTCGTCGGTGCTTGCCTTGGACGCGAGATCTCCATCACGGCTGTCGCAAGTACAGAATCCTCCGCATACCCCCGAGCGATCGCACAATGGTAGTCCTGATTCCCTTAACCAAGATTGGCGTTTGCCGATGCTTGCCTTGGCCGCAAGATCTACACCACGGCTATCACAACCTTCTTCAGCTGGAATCGTTCCTCACGAGCCACCAATAGAAGGTCGGCATTCGGCGCCGAAGCCTGCACAGTCAACACCAGCTGGGAGGCTCGGAGATGGTGGGGCGCATGCATATACAGCGCCTACGGATGACGGAAACCCGCTGGTAGCACGCCGCCCCGGAGGGCCACGGATATACGACGCAGTGAATGCCGCGCCACTGACCCAGTTTGGGATGTTGTCGTGGTTCATTCTCGAGAGAGAGGAAGAGATGTTCGAGCTGCATGACATATGCGACGAAGACAAAGTGCTGCAAGCGCTTTGGGGCAGATGGGCTTTGTTGAACAGGTAGGTCCGCAGCGAACTTTGCGGCCGTCACGATTGACTCTAGACCCGATACAGATTGGCCTTTGGATATGACTATTACGCTGGGACCTTGCGTTTTATCGAGGATAATTGGATGACGATACATCAAGCAGCGGACTGGGTTACCTTGAGAGCTTTCTTGCTTGTCAGTGATTCCTGAAACTTGGGCCTGGATGAAGTGCATTGCTCACCTATTCGCAGACGTTCGTTATCAATAGATTTTTAACCGGCCAGGAGGTCGCCAAACTCTTGAAGCATTACAATACTCTTGTCGAAGCTGATTATGGTTAGGGTGACGCAGAAAGACATCCATCGATGGGCAGTAATAAATAGCAGCTTCCGATCCGCAAACGAGTGGTATTAATACTTTATCAAGTATATATCTGAAGTAGAAAACGAAATAGCGAAAGTAAGAATGGTATCATACAAGATATACAAGAAGAGTGAAGATAATAAAATCTACCTGCATGAAAATAAGAAAGATCATGCTTTGAGGATAGGACCTCGGTTCGCGAAGAGCTCCTCCAAAACGAGTTGCTGTCTTTTCTCTGCAGGATCTTCCGTGAAAGCAGGGCGTGTTGAGCGATCCTGGACGTTCCTCAGAAGCTCTTCCATGATCTCCTCCCTTGCGAAAGCCTCCCGGTACGCAGTGGTCTTCGCCTTATCGTCGGGGCCCTCTGTTCCATCAGGTCAGCGATTGCTAGGGCGATGAAGAGATGTTTACGAACTTTTCAAGCTGGCCTCGCGCTGCTTCCTCCATGCTCGCACTTCCTGAAGCACCTCCCCTGCATCCTTCTCGTCCACGATGCCTTCCTTGGCCTTAGCCTCCATCCTAATACGAAGCTCCCGCTCCTTTTCCGCAGCCTTGGCACGTTCCTGCGCAAGGCGTTTGTTCTCGCGCGTGCGCACTGATGCCTGCAACTCAGACATGATGTTCTTGTCTGCCTCGGTTTGACCTTCAGAGGTGACGCGTGCACGCGGAGTGCTAGGGGACTTCAAAACTGATAATAAAGATTGTCAGTCACGGTATGGAAAAAAATGAGGAAACAAGGACTGCATACTTGATCTGGGAAGCGCGGGGCTCGCGGGCTGAGAATGCGAGTGGTCCAAAGATGGCTTTGTCAAAGACAAGTCCTTCACCTTCACAGGTGTTTGCGGTTCTGGTGAAGCTCGAATAGGAAAGCTGGTCGTGACGGGAGTGCTAGGCGCAAGGGTATCAGCGCTCGCTTCCTCGACGGGTGTTGCAAGCGACTCTGGGACATTATCCACAATTTTCTCAGGCTCGGCAGACAGCGGAGCTGTGATCGAGGGGGGCTGTTCAACAGAATTGTCCACTGCAGTTGGGACCAAAGTTTCGGGAGCTTCCGTCCCCGCGTTAACGGGGAGGATCTGCTCGGGCTCAGCAGCCTGCTCCACATGCAAAGGTTCGACCTTGACGGAGGCGACATCCTCCTCGATAGTTGAGGTATGTTCTGGAGCTGTCTTGGAAGCCTCAACAACGTCTTCATGCTCTGACGGAATGGAGGCAATGTCGGCGCTCTCAGGCACAAATGTAGCGGCCTCATCCTCCACAGAATCCTGGACAGGTGGCTCGACCTCGGAAGTCACAGGTAGTGCATCTGCCTCTTCCGGTGCTGGTTGAGCTTGCGCTTGCAGAGTGGGTTCCTCTGACTGCAGAGCAACTGTTTCCGGGTGCAACGGCGCGTCTTTGGGCGCGTCTTCGCCGATTGCCTCCTGAGGGATGACCGCATCGTCGAGCGTGTGGAGACCGGGAAGCTCTGGAAGACGAGTCTCCTCCTTTACTACGCGAGCAGAAGGGCTGAAGTCTGAGAAGGCCGATTGAGGAGTGACAGGGAACGTCCCATCGGAATCTGAATACACCGCTGTGCTCGGGGTTGAAGGAATAGCAAGCGCTGGCACATCCAAAGTCTAGAAGGGTCAGATTAGGGCCACATGCAACGGAGGGATTGACTTACCTCGGGCAAAACTTGCTTTTCCGAGCCTCCAGCAGCCCCGCCTTGACTTGGACCGCGCTTGTGTTTAGTGGTAGTACTGTTTCTTTTGGCCTTCTTGCTCTTTTTAAAGAGAGTGAATGGCGACCGGATGCGGCGCTGAAATTTCTTAAAAGAGAGTGATTTGAACATCTTGGAGAGGTTCTATATGCTGAGTGAGGGGGTGAATGATATGAAGAGGCAGCGCGACCGTGTCCAATTCCTGTCAATTCAATAACTTACGGGGGAAATGCCATCAAAATATTACATAATGACATCACGGACTGCCGCCGATGCCGCATATTTTGTTACTCTATTATTGCTATGATTTATCTCACCTCCTTTTGAAGTTTTATTCATGCCCGCTTCACTCTACTCCTCGATACCACCGGAAATCATCGAGGCATTTATCGACAATGTCAGCATTACGAGCAAGGAACCTTTTCCTATTCTGGGTCGCGACGATGCCCTCACGCGTTGGGCAATGTGCAAACCAATTACCGTTGCTCGAAAGAAGGGATCTGAAGGCTTGTAGCCTCGTATCAAAGCAGTGACTGGTGCGTTCTCGGTATCGTCTATCTCACCATGTCACTTTACGGAGTCACAACATCGACGCGGACGTAGTATTTTTCACAAACATAGCACCTTATGTTCAAGATTTGGTGCTGATGGAGGGAAGTGCCGATCGGGGGGAGAAACCATGGTTGAGCAACGCGTGTCCGCGTCTTGCTGCACTACATGCCGTAGAGTCTATCAGCATTAACCATGGTTCTTTCCAAAGCTTGAAGGATGGCTGCCTCGCCACCCTTTTCAGGAACTTGCTCCTTGAAATACCTTCAGCTACACCATTGCTCCTTTTGGTCAATCACACAGTTGGCAGAGACCTTTTACTCATCCACTCGTCTGACAGGCCTGATAATTCAATCAGTGGTCATTATTCCGAAGCGTGGACCGGTGGCTGCGGTTAGAAAGCTATTCGGAAGGGTCAGCAGCCTCACCATTTCGTGTGGAGGCATGGCATTTTTTGCGGAAGTCATGGATCCTCCACGAGCGCCATCTAAATTACACACTCTGGACATTTCAAATTGCACTCTTATGGCTGCTGTGATGGGTTGGCTGCATATTGGAGCTCACATAATCGGGGCTCAGGCTCCCCCGATAGAAACGATTCACCTGAATATCATCACAGGCGCACCCGATACGGAGGCTCACTCAAAACTCAGGCTCCTCATTAGAGTCATTTGCGGTGGATCTCACAACGGATACCGGTCAATTTGACATGCACGCAGCTGGTATGTCCCGTGTTCGGTGTCGAAACTTGACGTGTCTCACAATCATCTTACAACATAGATATTTTCAGCCGCAACATCGATATGAGTTTAAATCAGCGCTTGTGTGTGGTCAACTTTCCATTTGTCGGTCTATACTCTCATTGGGCACCTTTCCTCGTCGATCGCGCGGCCCACTTCCCGCATATAATGGTCCGTTTATCGTCGCCGCGCATAGAGGAAATCTGCAAGCACGTTGGTATTGATTCTCCTAGGGATCTAAACAGGCTGGACTGGGTCAAACTCGACAAAGTTCTTGAACAGGCCAAATTCGCGAACCTGAAGCGATTCGTGGTGGCAGTCAGCCTGGGTATCCAGTGGACACCCAAACTATAGGCGACTTGGCGTGTATGAATTTGAAACGACGCTTATCTGCATGTGACGCTTGAGGTAGATTGGTGGTGGAGCTCAAATATGTGGCCCCTCTTGCAAGTTAGCAGGGCGACCGGAAATCAATGGCTGGATAATCAATGTACTTACTGTGCGCTCTCGTGTCTTCGTCGGATATCATGTCATATTCATATACCTTTATTTCTCAATCAGTCTGAGAACACTCACCTACAATACCCCTTTACCACAACGTACTGATCTTCTTACAAAAAATACCCCAGTCCATTATGTAGCTCTGCAGCAATAAGTGCATACTCAAATTCAGCTCTCATCATTGTACAAAGTGCTGTGGGTTACATATCAAGGTGAGTTTGCAATGTTCCAGAACAAGATATCCATGATTTCAATGCCCGCACCATCCTGCTATATGGTTTCTTTCTGGATATCTTGAGGGAGATATCGCGATCATTAACATCAAGCGGTCAGTCACCACCCCCCACGGATCTGGCGACTCGATGCACTTTCTTGACACGGATAAACTTGCTGAGCAAGCGATACGGTTGATATTGTAAAGGGGTACGTGGAAGCAATATTATAAATACGGAAAGCCTCGGACATAGCAAGCTAAGCATGTGTAAATCGGTATCGATGAGAAAGTGAGATTAATTCGGCAGTGTTCATCCAAACATAAGTACGTAGATAGTCACGAACCTTGAAGAACAGGAGGATAAAAGACAGAAAAAAGCAAAAGGAAGTAGCAATACAACAAATGGCACAAAGCATCAAAGACCATAAACCAGAAGAACGCGATTAAGCCTCAGAAGACGGGTGGTTGGAAGATTTAGGTGCTGATTTTTTGATCTGTTTTCGGATCTTCGTCTGTTGGATCGTCAGTAAAGCGATGACTGCTTGAACTATGAGACCCACATTGGCCCGCGTTCTTGCCCCCCTGCCCAGCTTCTCATCTCGTGAAGAGGCTACCACTTCGTTCTCGTTCGAACTGGCGGCTGACTCGGCGGCGTCCTCTGGTTCCTCAGCTGCACCGTCACTTGATGCCCTGTCCGAATCTTCGGCTTCGTCTGAATCGTCACTGTTCCACTTCTTAGCTCGCGAGCGTCTGAGGAAGCTGGTCAGAAAGATGAGAGACATGGATGTAGCGCGAAATGTACTTTGCGGAGCCGTTTGCCTTCGTTGGTGCTTTACGTTTAACAGGTATCTTACGTTCCTTTGGCTCTTTCGGTTCGCGAGGCTCCAGTCGGCGCTTTTCCTGCGCTAGCCTTGAGAATTTAAACACCAGAGGTATGCACCGCACGAACCTTGTTTGGGCCGGCCTTCGTTCTCATCTCTGCCAGCCACGCGGATGTCTCTTCGGGAAGATATACGGTCTTTAATATCTATGGAAAGACGTCAGCTATTTAGGCGGTGGAATGAAGACGGCTACTTGCCTTATTCGCTGCTTCTGCGCTTGGCAAAGCTCGAAGAATGTCGGGAGGAAGCTTAACCTTGCCAGGGAAGCTCTGAAGGCTCCATGAATGGGCTTGCGTCCGGTTCTTGATCAATTCCTGGGCCAGTTCACTCATGGCATATAAGTTCTGTGGGTTGTCAGATGAGACCATACCGACCATCAGTAATGTATCACAAACCTCGCTGTGAGTGTGAGACTCAGGATCTCGCACGGTCTTTGCCTTCATGGCTAGATGGTACAGAAGTGAGATATTATCCGGTGTTGCGACTAGGTCAAGGTAGAAGTCAATGTATCTGCGCAAACGTTTGGGTAAGACATTCATTGCGGGAACTTCACACATACTTCGCGAAGTCCATCAAAAACTCATGAGCAACAGAAAAGTCCGGATGGTGGGCTAGCAAATGGAGCAGTCGGATGAAGATCGCTTCAAAGTAATCGACTTTCAACTCTGATTACATGGTTGATGAGAAAAACTACACATTGCGAGGTAATTGAAACTCACTGGTTGGGAGCGTCTGTGTGGCTTTAATTACGTATTGTGAAGCCTGGTGATTATGTGAGTATAAAATGGAAGAAGTGTCGAAAAATCACCTACCTTATCCTTTACTTCTTCCTCCGGATCGAGCACTGTCAAGAAAGGTATCACGTTGAAACGAGCGTCCAGCTTTCTGGGTTGGACCAGCGTCAAAAGTTTGGTCAAGAAATTTAAGCGGACTTGATAGCATGAATCCTATTTGCACATCAATACGAGAAAAAAATTCGAAGGTAGAAGAACTTACCTGGATGGTGGTGGCTAGTGTCACGAAGTGAGGTGATATCGCGGTAAAGAAGGCTTGTATTGTAGAGAGATGAAGCAGGGACCCCGCGGCCTGCAACCGCATTCGAGACTGCACCTTCGGACTGCACATACATGCAGCGTTAATGGTTTTTTGTGTCGGAAAAATAAATGGAACTTACTTGTCGTTAGAATCAGCTGTCAAGGACCCTCTGTTGTGAAGAATTGTGGCGAGCATTTTAACCACAGGTTTCGATATGTCAAGTGCTGTCTCTGCAGCTGCATGAGCGATGCAGCGGTTCCGACAGACTTTGAGGCTCAAAATCTTGGCCTTGCAGGCCAATGATACGTCGTCATCCTCTGCCCACTCCTCACCGTCGTCCATCGTATCCTGCACACTGCGTTAATCGAGCAGAACATCGTATAAATTATTACCAACCTGATCAGGGGGGCTCGGCTGCATGACAATGTCCTTCACCAAAAAAGCCATTATGACCTCGCTTCTGGTCTCGAAAGCGTCTGGGGCAAATCTTGATAGTTGTGCCAGGACCGTGATATGCGCCACTAGTTGCTCAGGGTTGGCATCAGGCAGTCTCTCGGAGATGGTCTGGGACACGTGTTATCTCGGATTCTGTGTTTGTGGAAAGTAACTCTTACCTCCACTACCTCAGCACAGAGCTCATCACGATTCTTTGAGAAAGCAAACAGCCGCGCAGCAAACTTCGCATGCCGGGCGTTTGTATCAAGAACATAGCGCATCACCCGATCTAGTGTTCTCCTGAGGTGTGCACAGTCAGGGAGCCATATTTCATTTGGAGAAGATACCGACGTACTTGTCATGGGGAACATGCTTCTCATCTAACTGCGCCACAGCAGCCAGGGCTTGCAAGCTAACTTCTACGAGTTTCGGGTTTTTCTCATCGGCAAGAGCTTTGGCCAGTTCCCCCACGTGGAGTTGGTATAAAGCCGGGTAATTCTTCGACATATATATCAGCAGTGTTTGAGCGGTGTGCGACAAAGACGGTGGAAGTGTTCCGTCGCCTTTCTGTACTCGCTTCAAGAGGGTTGGAACTGAAGACTGGTTAACGATCCGCAAACTTGCGCGCCGAATGAGGATTGTCATAGTCGGCAGGATAGCAGGTGAAGATTGTTCCACGCGTCGTAGAAATTCAGACTTTTCAGGACATAGAAGTTAGTCAAACTGTAGGAAAGTAGATCGCGAGCTGGATATCGTACCGTATTTTTGACCAGGCCCTTCAGATCCGTCTGCGATTCTGTACAGGTCTTGAGAATTTTGTATAGTCTCTGCTCGTTCGCCTTTGCAAATGACTGCAGATCTTCGGAGGCTTTGTGCCGATCAGGAAAACTGCCTGCAAGTCGTTGAATTACAGCGTTGAGCCTCTGAGTGATCGCCTCCTCGTCGGCATCAATTATTCCGCCCTGTCCATGACTGTCTTTAGCGCCTCTGGTCTACCAGAAGCCGATAGACTACTTACATTGTTTTTCTCGCAAGCTTTGATGAAATGCTCAAACAACGTAGGTCGACTTTAAAGGTTAAGGTCAGCACCGATACATTCCATTTCACCCGATAAATTACTAACCTGGCCTTAATATTGGTCAACAATAATAGCGATTTGACGGCTGTATCATCAAGATATTTCATAGTATTGAGCAACCGGTCCGTCCACGCAGTATCATCAACATCGGCGCCTTTCGAGGTAGATGGCCCCGAGGACGGAGAGGGAAGGGGCAGGATATAGTCGCAAATGACTTGCTCTGTGATTGCCCTACATTCATGTTAGCATGCATTGTTTATAATGTGGTCAGAGCGTACCTAATCTGTTGGGATTGTTGAGATATGTGAAGAATTTCGTTTGGAATCCACGAGAACTGCTTCACGGCAGCAGGATCACCATTCTCGCTGCGAAATATCAATCAGTCCATGTAAGCCAAATGCAGAAATGTAATTTACATCTCGGGATAGGCCACACTAAAGAGCTTTCCGATGCAGTTCAGAGCTTCGACCCTGACAAGATGCTGTTACTCAAAATCAGTTTTGGGTCGAAGCGATGGAAAAATACGAAGCCTGACCTTCTTGTCCAGCCCTCGGCCCGCAATTGCGCGAAGCTGGGCTTCCGTGGTGTGGTGTAGTGTCATCTCATAGTCCAACTGGGAGTAGACTTTGCACACAGCCGCACGCACTTTGTCGTCAGGATCAAAGAGCTTTGTATTAAGTGATTCTGAACATTTTTTATCAGCGTGCTTCAATCAATCGGAAAAAGAACGCCCACCCTCAATCACATCCCGGTGCTGTGTCAAGTTAATCAGTAGCCCCTTCGCCGCCTCCACAAATCGCAGTCTGACTGCTGCTGTTTTGTCATTCTTCCGTTGCAAAAAGACGTTCCACGTGCTTGGATACTTCTTCGCCATATCTGCACCTCCTCGGTCAGAGAACATGTCACCCAGCACTCCCGTGGCAATGAGCCTCAACTGGACCTCCTCAACTCGTAGTTCTTCCTCAAGTTGCGGTATGACACTAGTCAAGAGGGCTGGGCATGATCGATTAAGCTCCTTCACTAGATCATGCGCTGTGCGGATCTCTTCGAAGTCTTCCTCTCGCGAATTGGATACGATAATGTCTGTGAAATACTGACAAACGTGGCGCTGAAGTTTGTCTGAAGTGGCGTTACAAACTGTCACTGCTAGAAGATACGCAGGTTGATCCATGCGCTGAATTGTGGTATGAGAATGAGCTGCGCAGGAGTCACATGCAGACGAGACTCACCGAGTTTTTGTCCATGAATTGAGCCATGATGGTTTCCAACACTTCCGAAGGCAGGGCCTGGCATTCGTCGATCAGGGCAACGAGGATATCAGCCATAAACATCTCAATCTTCTTCGCCAGATCGCGTCTGACGAGTCCAAAGAAGTCGCGAAAAATGTCGGCCATGAGCTCCTCTGCATTAGGCAGATCACACACTAAGACTACACTCTTCACTGTGGACAGGGACTCCAACAAATGAAAGTATTCAGTGTAGTATGAGGAGTCCGTGCCCTTGAGACCGGTTGTGAGCTGCCGAAAGAAGAATTGGAAGATGTCTCGCAGCTCGTTCTGGGTGTAAGGCGCGTCCGGAGCGTACAATCTGAGGATATCAGCCAAACAGCATGCCGCGTAGGCCTTGACCCCTCGATCTTTGTGCAACATAATCGACGTGCTGACGAGCTCCTTTCGCGCGACATTGAGCGAGCTCACGTCCACCAGCTCCTGGTCCATCTCCGATAGTTCTGTGTGCAGCGCCTTGAGCTTTTTGAGGACGGCATCCGTGGTGAGACCCTTCCCAGAGAGTTTCTCGTGAAAGCTGAGTTTTTTGGGGGAAGGCTTGTCTCCAGCTCGCGTGTGGGCCACCATGGCCGGCAGAGGAATCGCGGTGGGCGTGGTCAAGCACTGTAGGTGACGCGAGGAGCGCGATAGCTGGCTGGTGCCTCGAAAAGGAAACTCATTCACGACAGCCAATATTTTCCCCCACATCATACTTATCATATCTCCCTTGCTCATCTGAGATGCCACCAGCTATTGTATCTGGTGTTCCCAAGCAACGATACCTGCCACCGAAAGAATCTACTCTCTTCAAAGAGGTTCTTACGTTATACGAGAACAAGCAGCTGAAGAAAGGACAGAAGACTGCCGATCAGATTCTCAAGAAATACCCTGAACATGGCGGTATGATCTTCGACAGACTTTCGCAATGGAGGCTAATCTATGACTCAGAAACCCTGGTGATGAAAGGTCTAATCCTCACGCATATGGGTCGACGCGAAGAAGGAAAGGAATTTGTCAAAAGGGGCATGCGACACGATTTGACATCGCACATCTGTTGGCATGTTTACGGGCTGATCGAGAAGGGGGAGAAGAACTACGAGGGTGCACTCAAGTCGTACACGCAAGCCCTGCGCATTGATGGGGTACATCGCGCGTCACTCAATCTGCCCAACGCGTTTAACTTAATCTCGTCTACAGGAAAATATAAACATCCTTCGCGATACGGCCCATCTCCAGGCTCAACTGCGCGTTTATGACGGCCTCATAGATACGAGGCACACGATACTATTCCTGCGACCTAATTTACGCCAAAATTGGATCGGTTTGGCAGTCGCGTATCATCTAAA
This sequence comes from Athelia psychrophila, assembly GCA_001630335.1. Lineage (NCBI taxonomy): Eukaryota > Fungi > Basidiomycota > Agaricomycetes > Atheliales > Atheliaceae > Athelia > Athelia psychrophila. The sequence goes on along the minus strand of KV417519.1, from coordinate 308,259 downwards.
CGGAAACCTTCGTGACGCGAAGAAAGTCTTGGAGCAATACGAGAGCGTTCTCGCGGTGAGTGGTGGCCTTCTGGCGTGTCTTCAGTACTCACAGTTTCTGTAGAATGTCACAGACTACGATGTTGAACACTCAGAAGTAATGCTTTACCATGTCCGGGTTCTTGAAGACCTGGGAGAGGTCAACGAAGCTCTTGCACTGCTCGATATATGTGCAAGATCACGAGCTATAGTTGATTTGACCTCGATCAAGGAGTACAGGGGTGAGCTTGGCCGGTTTTATGGTACTTTTCTAGAGTTAATCAAAATCAGCCCGGCTATACACCAAGCTTGGCTCGGGCGATGCTGAGCATACGTGGCGCGCTCTTGTGGAGCAAAATGGGGACAACTACAGCTATATTCGAGGGTTTCTCTCGAATAAAGGCATTGATGTTGGTACGTTCCCCGACCCTCGAAAGCTTACCTCTCCCAAATTTTATCGATAACTGTAATTAGATCACATAACGGACGAAAATCGAGACGAAACCCTCGAAATTTTGAGTGGATTATCTGAAATTTCACCTCGCGCCGCTGCGCTTCGCCGTCAGGCCCTCGCAGTGGCCACAGGTATGCTTGATCAAAGCCACATTATATGCGTTCAACTGACACGATTTGATGTGTACAGGCGAAAAATTCAAAGAGCTAGCGAAGCCGTACCTGCTACATGCATTAACTAAGGGTGTTCCATCGCTTTTCGTTGATGTGAAGTCACTCTATGTCGACGTTCACAAGCAACAGGTCATAGAAGATATCGTAGAAGAATTACGAGAGTCCCTCGTAGTCGGAAGCCCGGCACCCACGTCTCCACCTGACGCTGATGAACCACCGACAACTTACTTGTGGACACTTTATTTCCTCGCGCAACATCACTCTTCACTATCACGTCCGGCACGCGCCATTTCTTTGTTAGACATTGCTCTCCAACACACTCCCACTCTTCCGGAGATACATACTTGCAGGGCACGTGTTCTTAAACGTGCCGGTGATCTTTTCGGCGCTGCGAAGAGCCTGGAAAGTGCTCGTTTGCTTGATGGCCAAGATCGATTCTTAAACACCAAATGCGCAAAGTATCGCTTCAGAGCAGGTCTGATTGAGCAGGCAAACGAGATTTTGGGCCTGTTCACTAAAGTAAGCAAGCTATTCTGCTGCTATTCCCGATCTTCTAATTCAATGTATGTTCTAGAAAGACGCACCGAGTCCAGGGGCAGACTTGGAGGACATGCAATCAACATGGTACTTGCTCGAGCAAGGTGACGCCTACAACCGGACCCGACAGCTTGCCCTTGCATTAAAAAAATACGTTTCCGTGCAGAAGGTTTTTCCACTTGCTCAGATTTCGCAGTATGAAACTCAGGCAAAGATCAGCTTTTCGATGAATTCGAGGACGATCAGTATGACTTCCACGGGTACTCGTTGCGCAAATTTACCGTCAACATGTACTTCCAGTATGTGTGAAACCGTACATTTGCGATCGACTTCGCTGACACTATCCTCCATAGACTCATTGCTTGGGAGGATCAACTGCGCACCCATCCTGCATATATATCTGCTTCACTATCGGCTTCCCGGGTCCGTATACAAGTACACTGCTGCATGACATTCACCCGTATTAACGAGTCAAGCAGATATGGGTCGCGGTACATGACGATTCTTCTCTCACTCTACCACCGGGTTACAGTATGGCATTCCATTTTATTGGAAGGCGTTCTTTGACGGAAATTTCTAGATGAGGCTGACGATAAGAAGGCCAAGAAGAAAGCCAAAAAGGCGGCTGCAACAAAACTGCAAGAGATGGCCAAAAAAGGTCAGTTTCATACCTGACACCTAGTTTAACTTGCTAATTTGAGATACAGGGGCAACTGTGGCGAACGATGAAAAGACACTGGAACCCCCAGCCCCAGTAGATGAAGATCCAGACGGCTCTAAACTTATCGCGGCCACAGATGGCCTTGAACGCGCCGCCAAGCTGCTGAACCCGATAGTTGCCCTCGTGAAGGATAACATAGATGTGTGGATAGCCACTTACGACGTGGCTATCAGACGCAGTAAGTCCTCTCTATGTCCGCTTGAAAGACCTAGCTATAATTGTTCATACCCTAGAAAAATACCTACAAGCTGTCCAAGCACTAAACCACGCTCAATCCTTGGAGCCGGATCACCCAGAACTGCATATACGAAGAGCGGATCTACGTAAACGAGGTTCGTTGCCAAGGTTTCCTGCACACAATTTCTTCTGATCCTTTGCTACAGCTACTTCCTTACCTCAACCGCCACCTGCCCCAATTAGCACACTATTCGCGGAAGCGTTATCGTCGATTTCCCCAGAAGAGCCAGCACTGGAGACTCAGAACTCGCAATATCTTCAGAGGAACCCAACTTGTGGGAAGGCCATCTTTGCATCTGCGAAAGTGTCGTCAATTCTTGGCGGGCCGAAGGAAGAAGTCGAAGACGTATTGTTCACGACCCTGACACCGGATGTCTTGCTCGACATCAAGGTAGGAAACTATTTGATTTTCTTCTTGTGCATATCACTGACCACACGCACGCCCTCAGAGCGCTCTCGAAATTCTGACCTACCTGGAAGGCATGAATTCGTCCAGGCATACTGAATACAGGGCAGCATGCGACAGTAAATTCGAATTGTCTACGGTGTTCAAATCCGCAGAAGAGCTTGAGGTGCTTCGGAAAGACGTGCCGAAGGCCGATGTCTCTGAAGACGCGAAAAAGGCGGAAGTTATGGAGTGAGCAGCTAGCTACGCCCACTCGCACATGTCTGTTTCTATCATGCCGAACATGTGGATCACCCTGGGTAGCGGGGTTCACCATATATGAAGAAAGGGGCCCGGCATCTGCTCTTTTTATGATGGACTCAATGCAATGGAATCGAGATTCTTCATATCACTCCAGGGGCCACAAAAGCCACCCGTTTTATTGGTCTCTTTATTGATCATCGGCCGGTGATTTGTTTAGCTTGAAAATCGGACGTTTCAAATCATGCACCCCAAAGGTCAGCCAGTTTCGACAAGCCCCGCCTCTCATCCGCATCAGCGATGAACAGATCGACGTCGCTCTTGACTTTGGCCATATCCTCGTCGGGATCCTCTGTTACACGGCGAATATAGATCGTCTTCATGCCCCTGACGAGAAGAATCAGCTCTCCATAGTTCTTGGTACATATTATTTGCTCACAGCTTCGCAGCGGCTCTAAGATCATAAGCATGTGCCGCAACCATCGCAGTCTGGTGAGGCTCCAAGTCAAGCAGGTTTAGGCATTTGTGATACATGTCAGGGTTCGGCTGTGTTGGCAACGGACATGAACGTATGTCGAAGTAAACTGGCAACAGAATTACCTTTGTTGTCTGAAGAAGTTGAGATGAAAACAGGGCGTCGAACTGCAATCCAGACGATCGAACAATGTCAAGTTGCAACCGTGTCGTGCCGTTTGCCAAAACCACGCTGAAAATAATGAGAGAGCGTTTGGTGGCAAAGAGGGAGATACCTACACTGGAAATTTACGTTTCAATCGCCGAAGGCCATCGAGGCTATCGCGCCATGCTATAGTTTTGGATCAGCCACGTTCTAGAACTGCGATGGATCATCCGAGCCTGGATGTATTCAGGTACCTAGTTGCTTGTGCCATGACTGCACGAGGACTTTTCTATGTTCTGCGGTCCATATGTCGGATGCAATGCCCCTATCCACCAGCAGCTCATCCAACACTTGCGCATGGACTAAATCAATGTCAGGAGACTCTTCCCCTTTCTGAAATGAAGATGTGATCGCCTGGAAGAACCCCCGGCGCCAATCCATAGCCAGCGATGGCAAATCGTCGTCGGAGAGTGGGGACGGTGGTGGCAACTGCATCATGGCCAGAAGAACCGATGTATGCCAATCAACGCATGTGCCTAAACTCCGCGGCATGGGTGACGACCTTTATCCATTGAAAGGGTAAGACACACCCATCAAGTCAAAGACGAGAGCTTTTACATCAGAGAAGTCCTTCGGGAGTGAATCGGTTTCGGAGTACAGTTGTTCCATACTGAATCTTTGGGACGGGTGTCGGTGCCTGCAAAGGAAGAATGTAACGAGGCACGCGGTTGGAGAACGCAAGAAGGAGCTTGTGTCGCACGCCGGAGGCGTGGCTGGTCGGGCTACACGTGTCTTCTCCCGTCTCGTGCTGTCTCTCGCCCCTGTCTCTCGCCTATTCACACTCCTCAGTGATGTCGCGGGAGAAGAAATTGTCCCGAGTGCGAAAACAGTCCAAACCAGGGCTACAGACACCGATGACACTTGTTTCGTTTCAACCGCCCACGGCGACTCGGACCTACTGTTCCCCATACACGCTCTTTCAGATCACATTACGACGCCAGCAATCTCTCAAACCCCCGACGTAACACAAGTCGTGGCTCCCTCCCCGTCACTGTTGCACGTTCCTATGGCGCGGGGTCTCACTTGCCAAATACTTGGCTGGAAACGATGGTCCCTGACTCCCTGGTGCTTAAAGCATACTGGGCTTCTATTCACATCACCTGAACAGTCTCTTGGGACAGAATCTCTCACTTTGTTCGCGGTCGGGCCGAGGTTCCCCGTTGAGGGAGACCAAGAAACTAAGGTTTTGAGAAGATCGCCCTTTGTCCCCTCGCCAGGAGTCGCCAGGACCGCCGGCCACAATGTTGTCATTAAATTAATCTCAGCATGTACACTTGTACAGCCTTGATCCCGCGCTCAAGCTGACGCCACCTGACATGAACTCAATCGGACTACACGGGTGATGGCCTTTTGATCATGGATGATGGCTCCTCTCCGACGGCCAAGAACGTCTGGCACCCAGGCCAGCATCAAAGGTGCTTCCGACAACGGAATCTTACGTGTCACAAACTTCATACGACGGGTCTGCAATGTGTATGAGTCCCATGTTCTGAGAGGTCGCTGCATATAGGCGGCCGTTTCCGTAAAATCAGGACAGTATCACCGACAATGACAATGAGGGCCCGAGACTGCGATCTGCTAGTTATCTAACCGTGGATTTTCAATTTACGGCATATGTGACAATCATCTTGCACTGGTTGGTTTTCATTCCAGGAAACAAGAGCATTTTCACACGTTTCAGGGTTTGTACAAGTAGAGCTGACTCGGATTGACTAAGGCTAAGCTACCCTCTCAACGGTGTACTTAAAAATGTCTGGTTCTGCATATTTCAACTCTCACCAGGTCGCCCCTGAGGGATCTCTTGTCCATTCTTCAAACGCCGCAGGCCCCATATGTACATGCCAACGCATATCATCCGTTGGCACTTCTCGTCAAAGTAAGTCTCAAATGTATCAATCACTCAGGCATTTTCCCATCAGCCCACTTTGTAGATTTTTGCTCAAAACACGGTGGCGAGCAGAGTGGAATGCCCCTCGACACTTCTTGGGCTGGCTGTGAACCAGGCTACTCTGGGCAATATTCCAATCATGCGCACTTAACTTTGCGCACCGATCTGTATCCCAGCTCACAGAGCGGTCAAGGCATGCACCGGATTTTCTGGCAGGTGGCTAGCAAACGATATTGACATTTGATAACAGTGCCATCGATGACGCAGCTCAGCACGCAGTCTTCGCTGAGCGGCGCCGTCTCCGGGTATCCCAGCATGCACCACTATGATCGCAGCAGCAATTCAAATACTGGGTATCATCCCCAGCCGATGATGTATGCGCCCCCCTCGCAACATGTGACGCCAAGCCCTCGAGGTGAGTCCCTGAACAATAATCCCATACCTAATACAGTCTCAACAAGCAAGCCCATTAGCTGCCAGGCAGATAATGTTAGAACAGGCAGACCAGACCACAATCGCCCACCAAATGCCACCAGAAGACGCACCAGAATCATCGGCCCAGGGTGGCGAACAGCAGGACTCGGACGGCCGCCGCCGCGTTCCCTGTATGTATCCAGAGTGCGATCGGCGCTTTGTGAGCGACTACACCCTGAGAGTGCACATGGAGGCGCACAAAGCTAAACCTCGTGTGCGCTACCCCTGCACGGCTGGCTGCTCCGAGAGCTTCTCTCGCCAGCATGACAGATTGCGCCATGAGGTCGGCCAGCACGGGAAGATCTGCGAGTTTATATGCGACGACTGCGGTTGCTTCTTCTCAACGAAGAAGACTTTCAACAATCACAAATGCCCCGTTGCATCAGGCAAGGTTCGCTGGGCACAATAGGACAGACGCGAAGTGTTACAGAGTCGCGGTTGATATTAATAATGGTAGAACTTAGAAGTTGTCGCAACTGCTAAATTTACAAATATGGAGACGTTGTGGGGAGTTATGGGGCACAAAGGTAGCTGAGCGATAGTCGGAACTTGAATCCACATTGCATTGGTGCTGCGACCTCAAGTGAGATCAAAGTGGGATAAGCCGCTGTATGCAGGGAACTGCACGGTTAACTATGCCCCCCTCATCAAATCTAATCTCTCACCCCTAATCGCACACCATGCTGTCATCTAAAATCAAAAAGGGCGGAGTCCAGGCGTCTGCCGTGATAGGAGTTTGAGCGCATCCAGCAACTCCGTGTCCTCCACTGACAGCGTTCGGCTGGAAGCGCCATGCCTGTCTACCGTATCGCCCACAAACGGCAACTCGTCCACTTCACAGACCATCCCCTCCTCCGGCACTGTCCCGTCCACAAAGTATGCACGCACATGCCGCGCCGTGCACAGCGACGGCGCCGCGAACGTCGAGTGTCCTCGCGAGTTCTGAACGAGCAACCGGGCACCCTGGTACCGGCCCAGCACGGACTGCGCAAATTCAAGTGGTGTCACGTTGTCGAACGTCGACGCTAGTATCAACAGCGGGTGTGCAGTCGCCTGCGCGGCCAGAGGCCCCGCGTACTTCCACTTTGCGGATATCTGCCACTCGGTGCACTGCAGGTGGTGGAGCGCCCACACCGGTGCGAAGAACGGCGAAAGCGCGGAGAGCTGTGCAAAATACGGCGCGAAGTCCACGACCTGCGCAGCGTCCAGGGTTGCGTCGCTGCACATAATGGCATACATGGCTTCGTTGTTGATCTGGGCCCAGGGAGGGATGGCATCGCATTCGAATTTAGCGCTCCAGCGAAACAACTCTGGGATGGCAGCGAGCGCTGAGGCATTGCGCGCCTCGAGAGCGACTAGTATCGCTGCTAATGCTGGGAACTCCACGATGGGCTGGTAGGTGGCGGTGAACATGACAGTGTGCATCGTGTCCATTGTGATCACCCTGGGGCCCTTGGGCGCAAAGGGCACCGGCATTGGCTTGTGGTCGAGCTCTGCGAGGATTCGGGTGACTCTGGCTCGGATTTTCGATGCGTTTGGTGCGTAGAGGGGGCATTTCATGGGGCCGGCTTGTGCGCAGAAGTCGAAGAAGGACGAGAGGATCTCGTCGGTGTGCAGGAGATTCATGCCTTGCGTCGACTGGTACGTATACGCATCCAGGACCCCGTCGATAACTACACGGCCGACTTTCTCGGGGTACATCGCCACGAAGTACTGGCCGATGACGGAGCCGTAACTCTACCCCTCGCATGAGCAAATAAACGAGAAAAGGGAGGAGGCAACATACAATCCCCCAATACTGAAGCTTATCCTGCCCCAATTTCTCAACAATACGGAGCATATCAGTCGCGACACTCGCAGTACCCATGTACCGACCGGGGGCCCACTCATCCTCACCTGCCTCACCATTGCCACCCAACGCCTCCCGACACCGCGCGCCCAACACCTGTGCGCGGCTCCGCGCCAGAGGTATTGAGTTATCCGAGAGGTTCAGCACCGGGCCTTGCTGCAGGTCCCAGATCTGTGACTCCGCCACCGAGCTGAAGCAATCCGCGCGGGGGAGCGTCGCGCCGGTGCCACGGGGGTCGAATCCGAGGAGGTCGAATTCCGGGCCCGTGATCTTGGAGATTTTTGGGCCGAACTCGTGGACCATTTCGGTGCCGGAGCCCCCTGGGCCACCGGGGTTGAGAAGGATAGTTCCTAAGGGTTGGTCGAAGGTCAGCACTCTCTCCTGACTCCAGGGTGTCAAGACAGCTAATTGGGTGCCGGCTACCTTTGTAGTTGTCCAAGTCGGTCGCGGGCAGTAGCTGCAACGCGATTTCTACTCTAGGCCCATCTAGCCGGTGGTAGTCGAGCGGGAGGCTCAGCCGTGCGCACTTGAACTTGTCAAAACTGGGCGTCCACTCGATATCGTCCGAGGGCGACAGCTGGCAAGGCTACGGTGTCAGTGACGCGTTTAGGTGATCGAAAGCCAACCAACAACGTACCGCGTACCAATCAAACCTATCTCGTGACACCTCGAGCACGCTCGGACCTGCATGCTGGCCGGGAAGGGCCCATGAGCAGATGCCTGTTGCCAGTACCACGACCATCAATCGCCAGAGGAGCTTTCTATGACGACCTCGATGCGGCGTTGCCTCCAGGTTGTGCGGCAATGCCTGGCCGTAATATCGAATCCATGCACTCTTTTCGTGGTCCATGGGCATCATCGAGCCTCGTCAACCGCAAGAAGAAAAATTTACGGACGACCTTACGATTAGGACCTCCGTATGGGTTGCAGTTATGTAAGGAAACCATCACAGCAGGACTAGCAGTGATAGATCCACTAATTGGCAAATTTGATATCGATTGAGCAATGCATGGCGGGCCGCGGGCCACCCGCGCAGAGCAGTTTAGGCAATTCTACAGCGGTTCAAAGCGCAACTTGCCGGGTGCTGGAGAACAAGCCTGTGAATTGGGCGGGATAAGACAGCAGATCCCGGCCATCGGTGTGAAAACTGGTGTAACGGAAATGAGACGAACAGATGTTGTGGTTGACAGGGGGGCTAGTTACTAAGTTAGGACCCCTACCTGTGTCATCAATCGTAGCGATGTGATTGGTCCACCGAGCCATGCCGGAGTCTCGGAACCGATTTGCAAGCGGCGCCAAAAAGATGACGGCACTCCATTGCTCCCTTCACCAACTTGAACCTGACTTGAAGCTCCGTGTCCCCTACCTCTTTCAAATCCCAATAATGATTTCACCGCCTATCTGTGTGCATCCTACAAGCTCGAAGATGCACTTGAACCCATCCATAATATAACACAGTCGAGGCGAGCAATATTTGTGTGATATCAACGAAGACGCCTGGAAGAGATTTCCACAGCACGCCGCACAATGCTAAGTTCCAATTGTTCCTTCAACATGAATACCCAGGCAAGAGTCGGACAGCTACAGCTCAGGCGTTTCATAATCCGGATACGTCGATTTCAATTCTGCCCGACTCTGACATAATTTTCAATGTGATTTCTTTTTTTTTCGGCCCCCGTAGTGACTGTGTTGCAAACGCCAACGTCAAATAAGACTCTGGATGCACGGATACTTGGTGCATTCGCCCGAAAAGTCCCTGGCATAGAGCGGCTGACAGTCGACATGGAAGTCGCCAAAGGCCGAGGATATCTTGTTTATGTAAATTCCGCCTCTCCGCCCCTCCGCCCCTCCGCCCCATGCTCATATCAAACATCTCCTGCTTGTATATTATCAAGTATGACCTCTACTATATACGACTATAATAGCTAAGGTCCAAGGTCACTGTGGCGGCACCGTAGATAATTATATTGTGCACGCCACAATGCAAATAGTAATAAATGTGATGCTATATTCATCGCGGGTGGTTCATCAGACGTCCATTGAGCTCAGAGAAACTTTTTGTGGTACATAATTGAGTGAATAGGTGCCATGGGTCCTCCCTTTCCATGCACTAGCATCAGAATATCGGCCAGAAGGCTGCTACAAGCCCACAAAAGCATGGTAGGAACTGTCCGCCCCTAAGCCGGCTGGTGCAGGCTTATCCACGTCCGTACGACCGCAATTACATTTCATTTCGTGAAATACCGTTTTCCAGCCCACGATGTGCGGTTATTAGCATTCCGGTGTGCCGAAAGACTAGATGCGAGTAACGGTCGGACTGTAGTGGCGGCTAAATCGGGGCGGAACGACTCGGAGCGGTGGGGCGGAATTACCGAAAACGAGACTTTCTGCAAAGGCCTCTGATCCTACGAGTCACGACGTCAACCACATCCTAAATGCTATGATTGGGGCGGGTGGTAATGTTGATGTTGAGGGTGAAGAAGAAACGAACACGAACACGAACACGAACACAGCGACAGCCTGGATACGATTATGGCCCAAACTGACAACACTCGCGAGTCATCAGGATCAAAATTGCACCAGTTTATAAACGTCCTCACACTGGGAAAGAAGATGATCAAGATGCATGAATATGATACGGACCATATAATCACACTCTCATGTTGCACCCGATGTTGTTAACCACAGCTAGCACGGCCATAGTTCAGCCCGACTGAGTGGTGGCAGAAACGAGTCGAATATTTATTTATTGTTTTCTCTTCTATTCAATGCGCTGACACAATGCGGCCACACTTTGAATATAGCGACAAGACGCAACTGGGATGCACCCTGATGTTTTATGTAAGTTTTCCCTGCGTTTTCTCTTCGCTTTCATGACAGGCGGAAGTACCTCGTTTATGCCGCCATTCGGCCGGGCTCAAAGCCGGCCATGCCCGTGGGTGTGGAGGCTGTGGCGATAAGGGAGCTTCAGGTCGTTGAGATGGAGGACTTTAGCCTCGATTGACCGACATGAGACAGTGCAAATCCAGAGCCATAAATCAAGTTGTGCCTGGTTGACTTTTTTATGACCTCTACATATTGACGGATATCGATTGCTCGGCAGACGTGTGCAGGTGAGACCTCCAGCGGACCGCGGTGGATAAGACATTCGAGAGTAGACATGCGTACACTGCGGGCTCCAAGGGATGTGATGCTCCAGCCTTTCACGCACAGCAATGAGCTTAACCTTCTCTGATGAGTTTTAGAACTCAAGAACACGGAGTAGAAGAACAACCGGCGAGGAATCATATTATAAATGCCGATGCTATACGTTGGTGAGATTCTACCAGAAAAAAATGAGGCCTATCAATCATACATGTGGTTGTACAGGTTACAGCTCAATTACAGCTTGAGCGCGGGAGGCGATGAGGATCATGCGGATTTCGGCGCTTGAGCTACAATGGGCGCCAATTGGACAGGTACCCCCTTGACTCGTGACGGCTATGGACTGAATCACCGGATCCCCAAGATATCCAGCGCAATCAGTGCAAATGTACATCGTGGACGAATTCAGGGATCCGAGCTCGAGTCAGGCGCTCATACAGCAACCTGCAGCGACTTGGGCATATATCAACCGCGAACTCTGAGGCAGTTACTATTGCTCTCCCAGTACCCACCACCACCACCACCGAAATAATACTATCAGCAGAACGTCCCAACGGATCCTCCACAAGTCTAATCATCAAATTTCCAATTACCAACTTCCAACACGATGCAAACGCCCAGCGCCGACCCATGGCGTACATTAGATATCAATCTTACCCTCACACACACTTTCCCTGCTGATTCTGATCTCGCCGGCCTGTGGGCCACGCTCTCCCGCACCGCGCTCGAGCCCGCGCTCGCCGTCGAGGAGGCGGGGATGCAGCAGATGGGAATGCGGGGGATGGGCATGGAGGGCATGGAGGCATTCGCGCAGAGTTGTGCGGTGTTTGCTATCATTCGGGCGAACGCCCCAATTCCCGTTCCGGATGTGACGAGTGAAGGAGAAGCACTGAGTGCTGGTGACAGTAGCGTGTGGGACTTGGACGACGACGCTAGGGAGGAGCGCGAGATGAGGGAGGCGATGCGGCTGAGTGCGGCGGATTTTGCGCCTTCCCTTGCTAGATCCCCGCCAGTGCCACCGGGGCACCCATCCTTGCCCCAGTTCATTCCCAATCCCATACCGCAGCAGCAGCGGCAGCCGCAAATACTCGGCGCGGGGCCGTCGACAGGTGCCGAAAGCGAGGATGATGCGGAGGATATGTACGATTTGGACGGCATGCGCGCTCGCTGGAGTATCGACGAGGATTCTGAAGAGGATGACCCGCAGTACTGGCGCCCCATCTCGATTCCACAGGCGATATCTCCTGCAGAAATCAACGCCCAGCTGCATGCCTCCCACCCATTCGCATCGGCCTCCAGATCGACCGCCGTTCGGGGTGCCACCTTTGCCGCAAGCTCCTTCCCCGCCAGCTATACCCCCGCCAGCTTCTTCCTCGCCGGCTCCTCTCCGCCCCCCATTCCCTCTCCAACCCCCTCCCCACCTCCACACGCCTGTTCCCCAAACCTCGCCATCGGGCTCATCTACCTCACCCTCGCAGCACACGCAGCTGCACCCGCGGGATCAGCAAACTTCGGCATCGCCCTCGCCCCGTCTGCGCGGGGGAAGGGCTGGGGTGCGCAGGCCACAGCGTGCGTGCTCCGGTGTGCGTTTGAGGACCTGGGGGTGCATCGTGTTTCTGCATCTATCGTCGCCGCGGCTGGGGACAAAGGAGTGAAAGGAAGGAGAATGGAGGAAAACGCAATGGAGTGGGATGGGGGCTGGGGGGCACTGCGCATGCTCACGCGCGCGGGGTTTGGCGTCGAGGGCGTGCAGCGGCGCGCGGCGTACGTCTACGGGGGGTGGCGCGATGTCCGGTCCCTCGCGATGCTTGCCACGGAGTGGGTCGTCCGGCCGCCGCTTACGATAGGTGGAGCTACGACCCTGTGGGAGGAGATGTTCGAGCGGCATTCAAGGGAGCGGGATGAGCTCTTGCGCTGGGAGGAGATCGCCGAGCGGGGGAGGGCTGATGTGGCGGAGAAGGGGAAAGGGAAAAAGCGGTCGGCGAGCGTGGAGACCGTCAGACGCGTGCCCATCGCGGCCAGCGATCCCGGGGACCCTTTCGTTTCCAACGAGGAGCCTTCCTTTACCCAGGAGAAGGGGGAGAGCCCAGGAAAGAAGCGACGCCTCTCGGACGCGTCTTCTTCGTATTCGTCTGCGCATTCGGAATCGAGCGGGACAGAGTCGTGGGCGGAAGATATGGAGGTCGAGGAGTCAGGTTCAGATTGGGAGTCGTGCGGGCCACCCGCGTCAGAGGGACCCTGGGATTCAGAGTCAGAATCAGGGTCGGCGTCTGGCTTCGACAGTCTTGGATCTAGCACGGACGAGGAGGAGGAGGAGGACGAAGGCCTGTGAGATCTCTGAGGTGTAAAAGTAAATTATCATATGCCACCGTTTAGTTTGCAATTGTACATTTAAACAATAGTATTTCTCTTGATTCTTTAACCAGGCAGATGTTCATGGATTGAGATGCGTTCGGTTGCCGGACAGGCAGGGCCCTCTTGCCTCAAGCTTCAAGCGTAAGGAGTGGAAGTGAAACGAGAAGGTCTCGCTACATAGTAATACCATCAACCGTTGTTCCTCTCTGTGCTTAGTGGTACTTGCGTATTATATTCCCGTCGATGCCATTGCCAAATATTGCCATTTGGAATAGCGAGCAGATGCAATTACAGTAATCGAATAGCAGATAGAACAATGGTACACTACAGGATAAAATTAGGAGCACAGGAAAGCATTCGTCAATAATCGCCATTTGATGCTTTTTTAAGAGTTTCTTGCCAATCCATGGCCATTTTCGCAAGAGTCTTGCTCCGAGCTGTAAGGTCAGGGTAACGGTATCAACATTTTGGACAGCTTGTAATAAGTAAGTGACTTACCAAACACAGACAGTACATCTTTCGCTAGGTCTCGTTTTGATAAACCCATGATCGAGGATTGCCAACCCTCTTCCCTGCCAGGTCGCCTGTGGGGATCATGATTAAGATTGGTGTTTAAAGGTCTTGTCAAGACTTACCAGTATACAGGTCCGAAGAGCTCTTTGATGAGCTCCTCTGCCTTGCCACGGAAGCCTTCGTCGGCTATTTTCTTCGCATAGACCAACAACGCCTGTTTGTACTCCGGGGGGCTATCCAAGACCCGTGCAGCATGCAGCTTTGTTTCCAGGTGTCCAAGAGTCATCGCTGAGCTCCACCACGACGGTCTTGGTTTGTCGGCCCCACCATCCTCTGTGCTTGCCGCTATGACGCCCTCAATCCCCGCAACGACGCCTCGAGCTGCGTTGGCCCCGCCACGCTGGCGGCTCTGCCAGACGTCCGAGCCTTCCGCCCACCAGCGCTCGCTCAGTTTCACCCACGAGAACAAGGTCGGGTCGTATGAATGCGCAGCGCCTGTTGAGCATTGGATCACTGGGGTTCCGTTAGGTCGTACTGTGGCAGAGAGGATGGTGCAATTGGGTGAAGATGAAAGCAGCGTTATTAATGATATAGGGGGGAAATTTGATGTTTGCGTCTTCGTATTCCTATGACGGCGTCAACATCTAAATCACTCAAAATAGTATGGGGTCCATACCAGGAGTATAGCTGCCCAGATGCGGTGACTACCATGAGTGAATGATTTGAGGAGTCCACTGCATAAGCTGGTGAGCCAAGAGTTAATGTGGGCATCAATCTGTGGAGCGTCCGTCAATACATTGACGAAGGCAGATGTCAGTGGCAAGTACCTTCGTCCATTGGGCGAATACACGACTAACGACCCGTCTTCGAGAGCGACGGCGGCAAAAGATGCCGTCCCGGTCATGGCTAGTACCCGTGACGGCAAGAAATCTAACCATTGTGTGTGTTTGCCACTGACTAACGCAACCTCCGTAGGATCTGAAAAACTTGGATTAGAATGACTGATGGAGAATTTTGAAACAAGCACAACGTACCATCACCTTCTGAGTTCTTTGCCTCCAGCATATCATCACTTCCCTCTACTTTGACAGCCAACGCACTCAACAACTGAGCTACAGGCAAAGCATTCGCCAGGTGAGGATCGCCCCATGCGTTCGGAGCCCGACCGCCAACAGCACTAACACCCCCTAATTCACGCACGACCACAGCTTCCCTTGGTCGATCTCCACCCAAAGTCCTCGCTTTGGCAGGCCTCGAATCATCTTCAAATCCAGCGCCCTTTCTCTTCCCCTTCCCAAGCGTGCTGACTGTAGACAGTGAATCGATAGGAACCTCCATATCCATATCCACATCAGCGTCATAGACCGTATGCGGCCAGTTATCCGCAGGCGGTGGTACAGAGTGCGAATTTTGGCGATTTAAGCTGGGAGGTGCCGTTTGATGTTGCGTTCGAGATGGACCGGCGTCGAAGGAACGCGATGCAGGCGGTAGGCCCGTGCTTTTCGCAGAGGGGGCAAATGCTGAAGCAGATTGGTTCGCGAATGCGGATGGGATGGAAGCCGAAGACGTGTTGGCGAAACTTGATTTTGCCTTTTTACCCCGCTTCGCTACCAACTGGTTGATAACTTCCCTGCCACCGTTAACGCCATTGGCACCTGCACCAAACCCAGTTTGCGACGGGGCAGGGTTCACCGAAGGGGCGCGTGTTGGAGAGGGTGGTGGGGTGATTCGCGATGATACAGTTGGCGTTTCCTGGTATGGTGCGACAATGTTTGCGTAGCCTTCAGGAAGCGGTGGCAGCGTGAAGGCGAATTTCTGGAAGTATTGCTCTTGAACAGAGTGTGGGGCGATACCCTCCAGTTCCTCTGGATCGAAGTTGAATACACCGAGAGTGCCATCAGAAGACGCAGCATAAAGAGTCAAACCGTCCCAAGACCTAAGTCCTATTGTCAGTATCGTTCGGGCTAGTAATAAGGTGGCCTTACCAGCTAAGATCCATGATTTGCCGCTCAAATACTTCTCGAGCCACTATTAGTGGCCGCGCGGACTTGGTCTGCCACACCGAGACAGATCTATCATCGGCACCGAGAGCCACTACCGAGCATATGTTTGAAGTCGTCGCAGGAATTGAGCTATTCCGAAGGAATATGTGCGGGTTGTACGCTGCTACTTCGACGGTGTTCTCGTGCCCCACAAGGCTGATTTCGGAAGTCCATGTATTCCGGGTGATAACTGCAGCAATGAATACAAATCCTTTGTTGTTAGTCGCATTTGACGCCGTGATATGTGCACCATCTGGAGACCAGCTGGTGATACCATGAGCATAGCTTCAGCAGTTGTACATTGTGAAAACGCACCTTAACCTGCGGAAGAACGTGCTGCCAGGAGAGTCCTCGAATGGTTTAGAGACTTCAGCCTCCAACTCCCAGTCGGTAGTTCTCCATATTTTGACCGTCCTGTCGTCCGAGCAAGTCGCCAAAAATTCACCAACTGGATCCCAGCAGACACCTTTCACAAATCCCTGGTGCTGATCGAGTTTACGCAGTCGTTCTGCACTTCCCTTTAGAACAACGTGTAGAAAGATGCTAATGAGAGCGCACCGAGAGTGAGGCCACACCAGATCATAACCTGGGAGTCCAAGCCTACTGAAGCAAGATATCGATCGCCGGGTGACCATGCCACGTCCGTAACGTCTAACGGAAAGCAAGAACATTAGTTTGTGTGAATTGTGTCGGGGTCCTCACTGACCGCTCTCGTGCCCAGGAAGTCGTTTCAGTGGCTTCCAACCTTCAACATTCACCTCGTCCGAGCCCCAGACCTTGCCCCTGGCTGTTCTACACATCGGGAGGCGTCAGGTAGGGATATTGACGGGAGTTGGGTATACGCACGGATCGAGGTCCCACACCATGACAATCTGATCATCACTTCCGCTGGCTAGCCATCTCCCTGAATGAGCCCATCTGACGGCCAAAACTGGTCCAGTGTGCATCGTTAGCGTGCACAGTGACTTCGGCGGACGGTTGGAGAGCTCCGAAGCGAGATTGAGAATCGGTTTGGTGCTCCAGATTCGAATCTTGGAGTCAAGGCCACCTGTCGCTATTCTGGAGCCATCTGGGTGGACGTGCACGGAGAAAATGGACTGTCGTTTGGCGGTTTGGTCGTCTTTGCCGGCACTGTCTGACGGTGCGTGTTCAGTAGAGCTCAAGTGGCTATTCCGGCGCGGAAGCTACCTTTGTGTATGACCCAAGCAGGCTTCGTAAACCTCATCGCTGAACCAGCTTGTATTGAGGACAAGATATGAGTGACTTGTAAGCGGAGAATGTCTAAGGAACCGGCGCTAAATTGAACGGCGTTGCAGGGCGTTGCTCAATTCGAATTCGATCGGCCGCAGTCAACGCAGTCGCTCTTTCTTCCTTCCAATACCATCGTCCTCTATGCTTTACAACTGCTTTATTCAATTATTACTCCATGAGGACCATTCCCTTCAATAGGAGAACCTAAATCTCCCCCCCAGGGAGGCCTAATTTTCAAGGTTGCGACCAGTCGCGGCACCGAATCACTGAATGACTAGAACTTGCCTTGCTGCAGACATTAATATTGTATTCTCAAGGCATCTGTTTATCCTCCAAAGACTGCACATATTCCTTCTTATCATAGCAATTCACTTTCTTTTTCGGTCATTTAGATTCAGAACAACCGATCAGCCGTTGCCGATGCAGACGAACGCTCGTTTTCCTTGGGACCAGTAGCGGAAAGGACCACATTGTAAAATATAGTTGATGGCAGGTGGCTTGCAAAATGCACATCAACGGTGGGTTGACCACCATGGCCCACCATTCACAAGCCATCTGCATTAACCATCTTTTACAAGGTGGGTTTTGGAAGAACTCTGTCTGCTTGCTGTCTGCATACTAATGAACACCCCTGAAGTGAGAAACTTAAAACCCGAGATTTTCGGTACGGCCTAGGTCCTGGAGGAGACAGTGATCCAAAGTGTTCTAGCTATTAATAGTGAACGATCAATTGAAGAAACGAAAGCTTAACATCGATGTACAGATATTGAACCACGAAGAAAGCATGAAGACGAATACATGTTAGAAGATAAGCATACTCAAGTGCTTCGCTGCAAAATACACCCCGCCCAACACCCTGTCGTGTGGCACGCCCACTATGTTGCCCGCTGCTATTCCGATCATCCAATCAGCGTAAGCTGTTCCAAGAACATATGCCACGATCACCGAGACACCCAGCACCCGGAAAAAAATCTTGAAGAAATGCTTGAAGACGCCGTCCCCATCTAGCCCGCCTTCTAGGACTTTCCATTCCTCGGTCAGACCTGCTACTGCCGCTCCACGTCCGGGGTTTCCAGCGTCCGGCAGGGCGTCCGGGGACTCAGCTTCCTGGGGTTGTGTCTGATCAGGATCCAATTCCTTCGCCGTTGCGGGATCATCCTTAATCATAGAGCCTCTGCCGGTCTGTTTCATATCAGAATCTGTAGTAGTGGCCACTGATATGCGATTTTGGTTAACGTCCTTGGTTTCTTTGCTGGGCTTAAGTGTTATTATGGTGACCACGAGGATGATAATGGCCACTGCTCCGGAAAATACGCCCACGAATATCCAGGTCACCGTATGTAAGGTCGCACTTGAGGGCCAGTACTGCTCCGCAAGTTCTTTGATGCCAACGATGCCTGCAATAACTCCCGGAAGAACTGGTAAAGGATCGTCAGAGCAATTCAGTGGAGGCCGTTAAAGACCAACGTACAGAGCAGGCACCATTGAAAGGCAAAGAACACCACATTTCCCGTGCCCCGCTTCTCTGCTCTGTGGTACAGAAACATGCCTTCGGATGCACCGTCGAAGCACGATAGCATCATCTTCCACACGGCCAAGAGTCGATAGGCATCGTGGCATTTGTATATCGTGTAGATCGACAGGGCAAATGTGATGGCGACTTTGGCGCACGACGCCATGATGCGGTAGAGTAAAATGAGCCATGACATTCTCTTGCGTAGCCAGCCGGGCGGTGGCGGTCGTGTGGGAGCCCTCCAAGGCGCCCACCATTTCCGACGGCTCGAGGAACAGTACATGGTGTAAAGAGTGAGGACGTGGGATATAAAACCAAAGGCGCCATAGGGGATTGTGTAGCATTGTGCTAGTGCTGGATTTGCTGTTGGTGAGTCCGAGTCGGTGGTGGTAGAAAAAGCAACTCGCTCCATGATTTCGCGGAGGACGACCTGCAAGAGAAATGTATTAGCAGTATGTCGAATCAAGATGGTGGGCTTGTGCGCACCATGATTGTCCGAGAGAAAAATGATGCTAGTTATCTGGAGGCTCCGGACGACCTTATAAGAGCGGTATGGACCCTTAAACTTTGCAGAGCAGGGGGTCAGTGGAACCGAGGAACAATCTCTTAGATAATCGCGCTCGAAAATGCGCCGGCGCTTGCTGATGTATAGGCACACGCCCCTCCTGAATGTGCATCTGATGCAATATATATAAGCATGTATCGGGAATGAGGACCGCTGATGTTTGCTACAGGGGTGTTCGTCTTGAAGACGCCGCAGGGACTTGAAATAAAAGGTTCTGCTTTTCGTAAGTGGCACAGGGTCAACGCAAGGTGCAGATTATGAGGACAGTGTGGCTGGTCAACTAGGCAGTCGGCAAAGCAAGTCTCAACTTGATGAATCCTGATTAAGTACATAGGCGCCCAGATGTAACTTGAACTAGATGGACCAAAAGAGACGACAGACATCTCATAAAGTTTCGTCTGCCAGTTGAATTACATGCATGGCATTGCATGCATCATGCATCAAGCTTCAAGCTTCAAGGTTGAATAATGCAGAGTCTAGAATGGTCGCAACATAAGGGGTCTTCCGCGGCAGGATGAAACCACACCGGTGCATATTCAACCAGGCGCCCGGTGCCTGGCGGACTAACACCTGGACCGAAGAGGGGTGGTATGCGTCAATAAAGTTCTCGATAGAATGGGAATGGCATGCCTGGGGCATGCCCCCGGTGATAAACGATAAGCCACATTGCTGATGCACTCATCTTAAACGTATGCGCTCATCGGGATGGTCTAGGGCCCTTCCTGCCTCTTCCTACTACTTCCTGCGAGCGTCTAAACTTCAAAGCTGTTAATCACGCGGGAAACACGCCGGCGCTTGCTCATGTATATGTAAGCACATGCGCGTCTGAAGGAGCGTGCAGTGCCTTTATGCGGATATCAGAAATGAGGGCATGGACGGCGCATGAGTGATGGGGGGTGACCTGGGTATCTGGAAGGCTCAATTCAGGGGCTCGAAATGCTAAAATCCACGTTTTTAAAGACATAGCGCAGAGTCCGGATTTTGAGTTCAGTGTTTGAGGTCAGCTGGGCAGTCGGCAAGGCAAGAATTGTGAATCCATTCAAGTAGGCGCCTAGATGGGGACCTGCCGAAGCTAGATGGGGACCCGCCGAAGGAGGCGACATCTCATAAAGTTTCGTCTGCCAGTTAAACTACATGCATCAAGGTTGAACAAAGCAGAGTATAGCATGGGACACAACATGCGGGATGTTCCATGTTAAGATGAAACCGCAACTCGTGCATATTCCAGGCGGCGCCTAAGCACCGCGGCCGGAACCGAGGAGGGCCGATAAGCGTCAATATTCTCGACCGATAGGGAGTCTCAGGCATGCCCTCGATGACAAGGCACATTAGTGATATACTCGCCACGGTCGTAAACATGTGTGTCCATCAAAGTGGGCTCTTCCTGCCCCTTCCTGCGAGCGTCCAAAGCTGTTAATCACCGCCGGTGATGGCAAATGCGAACACATCGATATCTTGCGTTCGTGGGCACAGCGAAAAAGTTGGTCTGGCCATTCGCGTAAAAGACATCACCTAGGACATCTGTAATCATATGCATATGTGAAGCTGAGCTCCAGCCCTACATCACGAAGTTATCGTGAACGTGCTAATCCCTTATGTGGTTTGCATTGTGGCGCTAGTTTTGCCACGGTCTACAAGACAATAGAAGGTTATTATAGAGCGGTTGCAATGGCGGGAGAAATTTGCTATTATAAGGGAAATCAGCACACATTTAGGATAACTATGTAAATGTATGTATGGTATGTCAGTTATTTGTGGGGTTTGCGAAACGGTTCGTAAATGTTGTGGTCCCTTGGCCCTCTTGCCCAATGCTGCCGGGTGCCATACAAGTCACAGCCAAATGTTGCAGGCACTTTGCAGATCATGTCCAATACTGTTAAGTCAATGCAAGGTCAATGTAAGGTACATGGCTATATTTACTGGTGCTTCCCAAAGGTTTTGGAAATCTTATGAGTACTTTACGCTGACCCTCAATCTTTCGAGGTCAAAATAACACAAGTAATGTAGATTCAACATTTTCTAGCTTTAGCAATGAGCTCGCAAACATTCCATTAGCTTTGAGCCAGCAACCAAATTCCTAAGTAAATACCAAGCATTTGAACCACCGCTATGGCAGAGGCGGCATATACCGGGTTGGTCTTCCCAATACACTGTACCAATTTGTGTTGTATTGTGGCATATTACAGTAGATACAAGTTATTGATACAAAGGGGTCCTAGACGGCACTACAGTAGGGCAACACAGTGTAGGTACATATGGGAGGGTACAAAAGGTGGGCACAGGCCACGTGTTGCACCGCATACGGGCGGACAAAGCTTGGGCGTGCGCCACGGCGGATGCAGCTGGACTGGCGGTTGCCGGGGCGAAAGCTACAAGTAACACGCGGCCGTCGTGACATGACAAAGCAGGCACGCGGGGAGCACGAGCGCGGGCTTGAGAAAGTCGCGTGAACGCAAATGTGCGTGCGTGGGCGTGGGTCCTGCATGATGAAAGATGGGGATGGCGCATAGGGGCTAGATGCGCGGATTGGGTGCGCGGATGGGAGCTGGAGTTGGGTGGGCCGGTGCGGGCTGGGTCAGCCGCCCATGACGCTCTCCAATTCGAGTCAACCAGGTATAGGAGCGGCAGCTGGATGCGAGAACTGGGGGTGGATGCGAGGGCTGCTGGGTATGTGGGCGGCCAAGAGCGAGCGCAGCCGTGGTGCAAGCGGAGGCGGGTGCGTGCGCTTGTAGAGAACCCGTACTTGTTGCACACGATCTTGCCCAGGTTGAGCGTTGAGCGCCGCCACGACGGCGGCTCGGTCGTGTGGCAGTTGAAGCAGCGCTGGCGGAGGTACTGCGTCTCCTTGGACGCGGCGTCTTCCGTATGCTCGTGCACGAGCAGCGGCCGTTGT
Source organism: Athelia psychrophila (assembly GCA_001630335.1). Lineage (NCBI taxonomy): Eukaryota > Fungi > Basidiomycota > Agaricomycetes > Atheliales > Atheliaceae > Athelia > Athelia psychrophila. Next base: position 286,307 of record KV417519.1, on the reverse strand, counting down.
GCCCGTTTTGCTGGTGGGAGTGGAGCTGATGCGCGGAGATGTGCGACTGCGGTGCGGGTAGATGTTAGAGAGGTGCGCGTGCGAGAGAGGCAGCCAGTAGAATGCGGTCTGGGAGGGGACGATGACGGGGGCGTCATCAAGCTTGAGGCCGCCGTCAAATGCGCGCGGGGACGCGAACATGTACGAGTCGCCGCTGCCGGTCGACGGCTCCCGGCGCTGAAACCCACGAGGGAGTGCGAGTGCGCCTGCTCGTACAGGGACTCGGCGCGAGAGAGGGGGTAGACGTGGTGGTCGTGGCCCATGACCGGGGGGAAGAACTGCCAGCCGGCGTGCTGCGTGCTAGTGAGTATGGGTGGCTCGGTGCGAGTGAGGGTGGGTACCTGTGTGGCTGGGTGCAAGCGCGGCTTGGTACATGCGGGCTAGGTGACCGTGCAAGCGCACGTGTTGCGGCGTGTCGTCTGTGCGCGAGTTGACGAGGTGGATGGGCGAGACACACGCGGTGGGGTCGCGCGCGCAGAGTGCGGGGTGGACGCTGCCGACGCGGATGAGGCCCCAACACGCGAACTCGTTGCGGGGGCGGCCTGAAGCGACGACTACGACGACGGCGTCCACGCGTGCGGCGCTGCGTACCACTTGAGAGGTACGCACGCGCGTGGGGGAACTTCCCTCACGAAGGCGGCGGCGCTCGATGTTCCGGGGGTGCGCCGCAATGTGATCAGAGCGCGTACCGGGCTGCCTCGACCTTGATCCAATCTTCTTTCATCCTTCTCACCCTATCACGTCCCTCGCCGCCGATGTACGCGGTCCAACGGGGCACACATCGTTATCTTGCAAGGTGGCCATGGTAATACGGTGAAGCTGGGAGGAGGGTGATGAAGGAGGAGGGAGCTCGACAGTGGGCACACTGGCGTAACTTCGAACTCGGATCCGGATAGAAGTTATTAAACTTTAAAGTTTCAACCAATAATTCAGATCCGGATCGAAGTTACGCCACCCATATGCAGCCGGTCCGAGCTTGCTCGTCTCATCTCGACTGATTTCAACAATATTAATCTTGCATTGAACTTCGTCTCATCTCTTAAGTCTTCCTGAGCTTGCCCTAAACCTCAGTGATTTCGGTTATATATGAGGGCCGCGCGCGCGGTCTTTGCTTTTCATCCCCTCTCTTTCACCTCCACAACGATCCTCAATAACTGCGGGCCCGGCCCGGGCCTTGTACATGTGTTGTGCCTCAAGACTTAAAGTTGCCGATCATCAGAGGCCGAACAAATCCACGGCGTCGTGCTTTTTCTCCAAGCTTCCATCGGACCCGCTCTTGCCTCTGCTCGTTTGTTTAGCTTGGTCTCGAGGACTCGTGGGCGCTGAGCTGGGTGTTACGTAACGCGTGGATGTACTCATGAAACGGCTCAAGTTCCGTCGCGCTAGCTCCAAATCCCGTACTTCCTCAAGCCAAGCCTTCTCCGATCATCCAGGGTTGTCTGCGAGCTCTCTCCGGTCTCTATCCGCGGTGCCTTCCCTACCGGCGTCCTTTCCAGTGATATGATGTCCCGCCCTTCAGTCCGTGTCCGAGTAGATTAATTTAGATTAATTCCTAC
>KV417519.1:250287-284687 GCA_001630335.1 Athelia psychrophila | reverse complement strand
ACCTGTCGCTATTCTGGAGCCATCTGGGTGGACGTGCACGGAGAAAATGGACTGTCGTTTGGCGGTTTGGTCGTCTTTGCCGGCACTGTCTGACGATAGGTGTTCAGTAAAGCTCAAGTGGCTATTCCAGCGCGGAAGCTACCTTTGTGTATGACCCAAGCAGGCTTCGTAAACCTCATCGCTGAACCAGCTTGTATTGAGGGCGGGATATGAGTAACTTGGGAGCGAAGAATGTGTTAGGCACGAGCGCTAAATTGAACGACGATGCTCAGTTCGATCGGTCGCAGTCAACGCAGTCACTCGTTCTTCCTTCCAATCCCATCGACCTCCATGCTTTACAACTGTTTTATTGAATTCTTACTCCATGAGAACCAGTCTCTTCAACAGGAGAACTTAATTATAAAGTTCCCCAACGAAGGCCAATTTTTCAAGGTTGCGACCACTCGCGACACCAAATCACCGATTGGCTAGAACTTGCCTTGCTACAGACATTGCATTCTCAGGCATCTGTTTATCCTCCAAGGACCATATATATCCTTCTTATCATGGAAATTCACTTTGTTTTGGTCATTTAGATTCAGAACAACCTATCAGCCGTTGCCGATGAAGACGAATACTCGTTTTGCTTGGGGCCAGTAGTGGAAAGGGGGCCACATTGTGAAGATATTTGATGCAAGTGGCTTGCGAATGCACATCGACGGTGGATCGTGGACCCTGGTGGACAATTTACCGTCGATGTCCATTTACAAGCCACCTGCATCAACCATCTTTTACAACGTGGGTTTTGGAAGAATTCTGCCTGCGCATGCCTCCGAATGGACGCCCCCGAAGTGGAAAAACTTAGGGACCGAGATTTCCGGTACGTTTAATTTGTAGATACATTGCCTTGGGGAAACTCTTCAGCTTGGAGCTTTACGTGGTCAATCAGTATCTCGCAAATACTTCGGTTGTCGTATCACAGTTATAGCTCACAATTCCAGCTAGACAAGAATCAATAGACACATTACTGTAATATTGATATTCCTCATGTTGATACTAGAGAAGTTTGCACGGACACGAATATCAATATCTTCCGCTAGGGATGTTGTCTGTCATAACCCTCGCTTGCTATATTTGTCTAACATATTACAAGCTACTGTACGATCCACCGATGATATGTCAACCTTACTCTCGAAGGTTTTTCAAAATCGTCTTTGTCACGCAGTACTACTAAGTCTTCAATCATATATCCCTGGATATCATTCAATTGTGCTCCGTGAAGGGGGAGGAGACAACGATCCAAAGCAAATCCAAAGTGTTCTAGCTATTAATAGCTATAGTGGATGATCGATTGAAGAAAAAGTTTAACATGATATACAAATATTGGACCACGAAGAAAGCATGAAGAATTCAGAAGAATACATGTCAGAAGAAAAGCATAACCACCATAATCACGTGCTTCGCCGCAAAATACACCCCGCCCAACACACTTTCGTGTGGCACTCCCACTATGTTGTCTGCTGCGATTCCAACCATCCAATCGGCATAAGCTGTTCCAAGAACGTATGCCAGGATCAACGACAGACCCAGCACACGGAAGAAAATCTTGAAGAAAACGTTGAACACGCTAGGCCCATCGAGCCCACTCTCTAGGAATTTCCATCCCTTGATCAGACCTGCTACTGCCCCTCCATGTCCGGGGTTCCCAGCGTCCGGACCCTTAATCATGGACCCTTCGCCGGTCTGTTTCATATCAGAATCTGTAGTAGTGGCCACCGATATGCGATTTTGGTTAACGTCCTTGGTTTCTTTGCTGGGCGGAAGTGTTTTATGGGTGACGCATAGGATGACAACGGCCACTGCGCCGGAAAATACGCCTACGAATACCCAGGTCACCGTATGCAAGGTCGCACTTGAGGACCAGTACTGCTCCGCAAGGTCTTTAATGCCGATGATCCCTACAATGACTCCTGGGAGAACTGGTGAAAGATCGTCAGAGCAAAGCAGTGTAGGCGGGGGAGAACCAACGTACAGAACAGGAAAAATTGCACGCCAAAGAACACCATTTTCGGCCAGCCCCACTTGTCACTGTGGTACAGAAACATGCCTTCGGATGCACCGTCGAAGAATGACTGCAATAACTTCCACACGGCCAAGAGTCGATAGGCATCCCGGCATCCGTATATCGTGTAAATCGACATGGCAACTGTGACGGCGAAATTGATGCACGATGCCATGGCGCGGTAGGGATAAATGAGCCAGGTAAAAATTCTGCGTATCCAGCCGGGTTGTGGCGGTGGTTTGACATCGTCCCAAGGCATCCACCATTTCTTACCTATTGCGGAGCAGTAGATGGTGTAAAGGGTGAGGACGTGGGATATAAAACCGAAGGCGCCATAAGGGATTGAGTAGCATTGGGCTAGTGCTGGATTTGATACTGGTGTATCGAAGGGGCTGACAATGGTGGGGAAAGCGACTCGCTCCATGATTTCGCGGAGGGCAACCTGCATGAGAAGTGTGTTAGCAGTATGTCGAATTGGCAGATGGTAGGCTTTTACGCACCATGGTTGTCTGAGAAAAAATGATGTTGGTTATCTGGAGTCTCCAGAAGACCTTATAAGAACGGCACGGATCCCTAAATTGCAGAGCAGGAGGGTCGAGGCCAGTGGAACGAGGGCACAATCTCTCATCAACATGCCGGCGCTCGTCAATATGAACATATGCGTCCGAGTGTGCACCTGATGCATGTGTCGCAACACACGAGCGTGCATCAGATCGAGGAGTTCGTCACCGGGTAATTCGCCTTGATTTAGCAAAGCAGGGACTCGACTCAATGAAAAGCAAGGTGATGAATCGGATTATCGTTGAACAAAAACAGCTAGACTCACTTTCCACAAATCTTCACTCGCGAACGGCTTTTGGATCCAGGGCTAATGTGCTCCAAACTCGCGATTGCTCCACAGCTTAAGGACCCTCGAAAGTGAAAAGTGGTTGCCGATAACGGCTAGCTATTGACGCTGGTTGGTGTATTGCGATCTCCAATTTGTAAGCAAATTACTGAGTGATTGCGCAAAATGAGTCTGTCGTTTCTTGTTTAGCTGTAAGTAGGCGTCCAGATGGGATTAAAGAAGGCGACATCTCATAACCGTTTCGTCTGCCAGTTGGGTTATATGCGTCAAGTTTGAATAACGCAGATTCTAGAATAGGCATACGGGATTTTCCATGTTAAAATGAAATCACCCTAGTGCATATTCCAGGCGGCGCCTAAACACCGGAACCGAAGAGGGATAATCAGCGTCAATATTCTCGACCGAAGGGGAGAGGTATGCCCTCGATAACAAGTCACATTTATGATGCACTCATCGTGTACATATGCGGCACATAACGATGTCTTGGGTTCGTGGGCACAGCGAGTCCCGGAATCTGCCAGCCTATCGAGTAAGGTCTGGTAGGTCATGTAGAACTACATGCATCTGTGAGCTCCAGAGATAAGTAATATCGAGCTAACGAAGAAGCGTTAGTTTGTTGAGATAGGACACCAATGAGACAACCGGTGCTTACCCGCTGGACGATGGACTCGTTACCGTCTGAATAACAGTGACGGTTGAGTGGCGGACAAGTACTTACTGTGTATACGTACCAGATATGTACTATTGTATGCGTGTGCGGACCTTGAATTTTTTGATGCGGCCGCGCCGAAGATACTGAAGCGCCGTGTAGCAACCGACACTCAGCTCACAGTTGCATCCGACTGTCTCTTGCCCGTACCTGCTTCGACCTGCTTGACGCAGAAGCGCGTACTCAATCTAACCCCACATTCAACACATCTTCGCCCTTCCAACTCTTAATCTAGCTATAGTGAATGATCGATTGAAGAAGCGAAAGCTTAAAATGGATGTACAGACATTGGACCGCGAAGTAAGCATGAAGAAGAATACATGTCAGAAGATAAGCATACTCAAATGCTTCGCCGCAAAATACACTCCGCCCAACACCCTGTTGTTTGGCACGCCCACTATGTTGCCCGCTGCTATTCCGATCATCCAATCAGCGTAAGCTGTTCCAAGAACGTACGCCACGATCACCGACACACCCAGCACCCGGAAAAAAATCTTGAAGAAATGCTTGAACACGCCGCCCCCATCGAGCCCGCCCTCTAGGACTTTCCATTCCTCGGTCAGACCTGCTACTGCTGCTCCACGTCCGGGGTTTCCAGCGTCCGGCGGGGCGTCCGGGGACTCAGCTTCCTGGGGTTGTGGCTGATCAGAATCCAATTCCTTCGCCGTTGCGGGATCATCCTTAATCATAGAGCCTCTGCCGGTCTGTTTCATATCAGAATCTGTAGTAGTGGCCACTGATATGCCATTTTGGTTAACGTCCTTGGTTTCTTTGCTGGGCGCAAGTGTTATTATGGTGACCACGAGGATGATAACGGCCACTGCTCCGGAAAATACGCCCACGAATATCCAGGTCACCGTATGCAAGGTCGCACTTGAGGACCAGTACTGCTCCGCAAGTTCTTTGATGCCAACGATCCCTGCAATAACTCCCGGAAGAACTGGTAAAGGATCGTCAGAGCAATGCAGTGGAGGCCGGTAAAGACCAACGTACAGAGCAGGCACCATTGAAAGGCAAAGAACACCACATTTCCCGTGCCCCGCTTCTCTGCTCTGTGGTACAGAAACATGCCTTCGGATGCACCGTCGAAGCACGATAGCATCATCTTCCACACGGCCAAGAGTCGATAGGCATCGTGGCATTTGTATATCGTGTAGATCGACAGGGCAAATGTGATGGCGACTTTGGCGCATGACGCCATGATGCGGTAGAGTAAAATGAGCCATGCCATTCTCTTGCGTAGCCAGCCGGGCGGTGGCGGTCGTGTGGGAGCCCTCCAAGGCGCCCACCATTTCCGACGGCTCGAGGAACAGTACATGGTGTAAAGAGTGAGGACGTGGGATATAAAACCAAAGGCGCCATAGGGGATTGTGTAGCATTGTGCTAGTGCTGGATTTGCTGTTGGTGAGTCCGAGTCGGTGGTGGTAGAAAAAGCAACTCGCTCCATGATTTCGCGGAGGACAACCTGCAAGAGAAATGTATTAGCAGTATGTCGAATCAAGATGGTGGGCTTGTGCGCACCATGATTGTCCGAGAGAAAAATGATGCTAGTTATCTGGAGGCTCCGGACGACCTTATAAGAGCGGTATGGACCCTTAAACTTTGCAGAGCAGGGGGTCAGTGGAACCGAGGAACAATCTCTTAGAGAATCGCGCTCGAAAATGCGCCGGCGCTTGCTGATTTATAGGCACATGCGCTTCTGAATGTGCATCTGATGCAATATATATAAGCATGTATCGGGAATGAGGACCGCTGATGTTTGCTACAGGGGTGTTCGTCTTGAAGACGCCGCAGGGACTTGAAATAAAAGGTTCTGCTTTTCGTAAGTGGCACAGGGTCAACGCAAGGTGCAGATTATGAGGGCAGTGTGGCTGGTCAACTAGGCAGTCGGCAAAGCAAGTCTCAACTTGATGAATCCTGATTAAGTACATAGGCGCCCAGATGTAACTTGAACTAGATGGACCAAAAGAGACGACAGACATCTCATAAAGTTTCGTCTGCCAGTTGAATTACATGCATGCATCATGCTTCAAGCTTCAAGCTTCAAGGTTGAATAATGCAGAGTCTAGAATGGTCGCAACATAAGGGGTCTTCCGCGGCAGGATGAAACCACACCGGTGCATATTCAACCAGGCGCCCGGTGCCTGGCGGACTAACACCTGGACCGAAGAGGGGTGGTATGCGTCAATAAAGTTCTCGATAGAATGGGAATGGCATGCCTGGGGCATGCCCCCGGTGATAAACGATAAGCCACATTGCTGATGCACTCATCTTAAACGTATGCGCTCATCGGGATGGTCTAGGGCCCTTCCTGCCTCTTCCTATTACTTCCCGCGAGCGTCTAAACTTCAAAGCTGTTAATCACGCGGGAAACACGCCGGCGCTTGCTAATGTATAAGCACATGCGCGTCTGAAGGTGCATGCAGTTCCTTTATGCATATATCGTCGCGTGCATGCGGATATCAGACATGAGGGCATGGACGGCGCATGGACGGCGCATGAGTGATGGGGGGTGACCTGGGTATCTGGAAGGCGAAATACAGGGGCTCGAAATGCTAAAATCTACGTTTTAAAGACATAGCGCAGAGTCCAGATTTTGAGTTCAGTGCTTGAGGTCAGCTGGGCAGTCGGCAAGGCAAGAATTATGAATCCGTAGGCGCCCGGATGGGAACCTGCCAAAGGAGGCGACATCTCATAAAGTTTCGTCTGCCAGTTAAACTACATGCATCAAGGTTGAACAAAGCAGAGTATAGCATGGGACACAACATGCGGGATGTTCCATGTTAAGATGAAACCGCAACTCGTGCATATTCCAGGCGGCGCCTAAGCACCGCGGCCGGAACCGAGGAGGGCGTCAATATTCTCGACCGAGAGGGAGTCTCAGGCATGCCCTCGATGATAAGGCACATTAGTGATGTACTCGTCACGGTCGTAAACATGTGTGTCCATCAAAGTGGGCTCTTCCTGCCCCTTCCTGCGAGCGTCCAAAGCTGTTAATCACCGCCGGTGATGGCAAATGCGAACACATCGATATCTTCCGTTCGTGGGCACAGCGAGTCCCAGAATATAAGGCGGCCTGGCCATTCGCGTAAGAGACATCCCCTAGGACATCTGTAATCATATGCATATGTGAAGCTGAGCTCCAGCCCTAGTCGAGCTGACGAAGAATTCGGGTTAGTGCGTCGGGATAGAACACCTGACTCCTGAGACAACCAGTCCTTAACATCGCGACTCTTTGAAGAGCAGTGGCAATTTCACCAGTTTTTCGATGACGCGTCTGTGAAGGCTTGCGACCGATGAAAATAACCAGCTAGACTTGAATCATATCAAAGAAAGCTGGTAGACCAAGACAGAACATGGTCGCGTGCGAGCTGTCGGCGGGCATGCCGACTCGACGAAGGGTCAAACTTGTAGCTTTTGACATTGTTTTGCGTAAGTGGTGAGTTGTACATTAAGTAGGCATGTGATTCCGAACTTTGGAAAGATGCATGAATCATTAGCATGTTTGCGATACGCTTGGAGCGTACTGAGACCTAGACATGGCCAAGATCTAGAGTGGTGGGTTGGAGTTGGATTGGAGAGCAAGTCGCGAGCACTCAGCAAGTCCGTCAACGCGTCAACGGTTACGGTAAACCTCCGGCTCTCACGCCTCCACTTGGGCCTCCAATCACACGTAGTGTCGTGATCTTCTGCTACTACTTAGCTCCTGCTCGTGTCCTCAACAAACGGCTTCGATGAAGTCGAAACGATACCCAACAGATCTCAATGTGGTATCGCATTTTCGCTATCAAGTACACACTTTTGCGCAAGGACGACTGGAACTTCGACCGTGATTCAGAGGCCTGTGAGGTGGAGTTGAACCAGCCCCGGTTTGAATCAGCCAATCGAGGCCTATAATGATCTGGAACGCGAAGAGTAACCCCCTTTCTTCAGGTTGCCTCCCTCTTCCATCTCTTCTCGGTATCTGCGCTTCGGCCTCAAGATCGCCTCCCTGCCGCTGACCGAGCCCAGCAACCTCTGACCGACATTCGACGGCCACCAACGGCAATGTCATCTCCAAGGCTGAAGCCCCTATACAACTGTAGAACAAGAAAGATTAGTCTTTGGTCAAAATGAAAATCTCGAAAGTGGCTGACCTGAGGCTCCACGACCTAGTCGAACGATAAGATGGGTTTGAATCAATATTAGAAAGGAGAATGAGAGCGGGAGGGGAGAGACTGACCGTAGCAATGGCTACTGCCGCAGAGACGCGGAGACGTGCGGCCTTCCTCGCATCGAGCTCCGCGAAGATTTCTGACGGAAGGGTGTGCCGGACGACTTGCTCCTGATCGATTTCCTCAAACCTGAAGTACCCTCCGGCCTACAATAACATTTAGTCAGAGAGTGCAGATCATCAAGCTAGGTAGAGTCCAGACATACCATATCCTCATAAATTTCCGTCAGGATCTTGCGCCGTGGGTGATCGTTGAGGCGACCGTACTCCTCGGCGGCCATGAAGCCGCGGTGCATGATCTGAGTCCTGTATTACTATGCAGTGAAACGGCGCTTTCCAAAAGCGCATATCTTTTGGTGCATTACTTGAAACTCGCAATCATTGTGCAAAAATCTGAGTCCTGTATTACTATGCAGGGAAACGGCACATTCCGCAAGCTCGTATCATTTGTTTGTGTGCCTACAGTGGCAAATCATGTCTGCATCACGTGAAACGCACAATCATTGTGCAAAAATCTGAGTCCTGCATTGTTATATATAGCTCCTCACAATATTTCCATGCGCGCCGGGTATTATGACCTATATACTGTTCTATAAAGACCTTACAAAAAAATCGAGAACTTCGTGATGTAGTCGAACTGACGAATAAGGGTTAGTGCGTCGGGATAGAACACCTGATAGGACTCCTGAGACAACTGGTCCTTAACATCGCGACTCTTTGAAGAGCAGTCGCGATTTCACAGGTTTTTCGATGACGCGTCTGTGAAGGCTTTCGACCAATGAAAATCACCAGCTAGATTTGAATAATCATATCAAAGAAAGCTGGACCAAGACAGAACATGGTCACGTGTGAGCTGTCGGCGTGCATGTGCCTATAAGAGGTCGCCTGTGTTATGCATAGGCTCAAGTCCATAGACCAAAAGCACAAAGAGAACAATGTCGAGCTTCAAGCGCACGATCTGCAAGTGTCTCAGAGTTGTCTCAGAGTCACAAGACATGGCTTCATGCCAAGACAAAGCACAATTAAGGTGGATATAAAGGAGCTATCAACATGGGCGCTGAAAAATATGATCGTTGCGGTGTGGAGCCTTTTGGCACTAGCTATTAGCTTAGCTTCGATCATTTATGTGCTTGAACGCTTCGTACGGGCGTTGAATCAAGGTATCCTTTCCCCTAAATCCAACTTCCTGCGGGTCTCATTCAAACTTCAGCCCAACCTGAAATCATCTCATAGCGTATCGCTGGCTAAATGGATACCGATGCTGGCCTCTCTAAACCTCTCTTTTCCCGGGAAGACGAGTTTCCACGGCACAAATACGACGAAGAGTTATTCGACCCGTTTGAAGAACGCGAGGAAAAAACCGATCCTTACTCTCATGTGTATCCTCCTGGGGCCCAATCCTCTGATGTCGCACTTACGAGTCACAAACCGCACAGTTGGGATGTCCCCGATCGCTCTGAATATCCCGCGATACCTTTTCTGGTGCGACTCCCTGCCCTTGTCATCGCCTTTGGAGCTGCGGGACTTGGAGGAGCGATCATCATTTGGGTTTCTTCAAGGTTTGAATTCTGATTTGTTCCTTCGTATGAGTGATTCTCACCGGTAGATTCAGGAGATATGACGTAAGTACGGCTATTGTTTCTGGGGCCTCGTTCCCAGGGAAGATAGTGGTATGGGAGCCAACCAGCCTTGGTGCATTTTCCGACGGCTCAGTAGCCGTGGGCTTGATCATGTCGTCTATTACGGTCAGTTTAGTATCTGAACTATGCGCACAACTTATTGGCTGGCTAAATTTCTACAGACGCAATTCCTGTCATGGTCGGGATCATATCTGCTAAGCATTGTGGCCTACCGTCTGGGCGCAGACTGGTATCGGGTATCACAGAACAATGGGAGTAGAAACGAGTTGCCCACTCCTCTCCAGTTCGTACATCGACAAATTTATCGGCTGCTGAAAGGAGATTACTGATGATGAACACGCTCGATCTAGGTACGGCATGGTGATGGACTTGCTTTCTGCTGGTGGCATCATGACCATAGCGCGATCTGCCAAATACCTTCAACGCAACCGTGGACGAAGCACGCTGAAATTGCTCAAGGATGCATTTGCATTTATGATTACCATATTTCTTCTTGGTCGGCTGGTCGGGTATGTTAAGCAGCAGAGCTACGTGGCCCTTCTGGATGCTCATGGATGATGCAGGTTAACCGATCTGATTCTGCACTCTACTACCAAAACGACAGCTCTACCAGGTCTACCAGGAAACAATACCCAGGCGTTTGGCACCGCTTTCAACGAATCCGCTGTAGCTCTGGGGAACTCCGGCTATATACAGCGCCAGGGAGCATTGGCCGCCATTAACAGCTCCTCTACACACCAAATCTTCACTTTAGGTTTGGATGACCAAATGGCGTATATTGCCCGCCTGAGCAGCGGCTTGCCGAGCGACGTTTCTTTTATCGCATCTTCACTCGGCATTGTATCGCAATGCGAGCCCATCACCGTCCAATGCTTCAGCCTTCCTTCGACTCTGCGGCCTACCCCCATGACAGAGAACGGAGCTGATCCGTTTGACTGCAGTCCTGCAGGCTACCCCGCATTTACTCACACTTCGAATTTCACCATGCCCAACATGCTTGGCACGACCACCGAGTATCTTAATGGAACCGCCCAAGGCAGCGCACCTCTGTCTCTCGCTCACAATCCGTTCACAGCGATTTTCATCAACTATATACTCGGCGGGAGTGCCCCAGACACCTTCCAATACTATAATGACTCGCTAATTGAGGCTTTCAAAGGCTATAGAATTATCGCGGCTTGCAACATTTCCGTTTACGATATTGTATTGCGCTACGCCCAAGGCAACTACACGTTGGACGGAAAGACTCCCAGCACTCCCAACTTGGCATCATTCTTAGTCCAGCCTCTTTCGCTTTATGATCCTCAGGTTGAAACTAATAATCAAGAAAATACATTTATCGCGGCTCTCACCAACAATATCATCACATGTACAGCGGCCAACAGAGATGAACTGGGCCAGTTCCTTTCTGGCGAGATGGCTCGCTTGTTGCTCGCATATTCATCAGGATACCTTCAACCAACTTCCGCCATCGCATCTGGGAGCGTGGGCATCATCACTCTCTACCCAATTGTACCACTAGCGTGCACTCTGGTGTCCATCTTTGCGTATGCAGGCATGGCCCTATTCGTGTTCTTTTGGAGCACCACTAAAGTTTCTGCGGGTGCGGCTCCGGGTATGACAATATATGCCAATAAGCAGCAGCTATGTTTGGGGCTGGCTGCTAATGCATATCTCTACGTTGTGAAGCCCGCTACGCTTGTTGCCCAACTTTGCCGACGACTGCAAGGATTTGCTCATCCCAAACGCGGGGAATCGGCTGAAGGATGGGTGCGAGACAGTGTAAATGATTTATTCGACGAGAACGCGACCCGCGTTGTGTCAAGGCTATCAATGGGCATGGCATCTCACGGGAGTCGAAGGGTTCACTTATCGGTAGTGGACTCTGCACGTACGGCAGAGAATTCGGCGCGGGGCGTTGCTTTTGCGCGTGTCGACTTCTCATCTCGTGAGCCCACGGCGGAGGAAAGCCTGCTAATACCTCGGACGCGCCGTCCCCCAGGAACTGGTCCTGCGAAGATACGGATCCCGTTTACATGGCTCGTGCCAATCCTTGCTGTAGCTGCAGTATCTTTCATGCTAGCTACCGGCCTGCTCGTCTGGCTATTCTCCAGGTGAGTCAAGCACAAACATTACGAGAAAAAGCTACTAATTAGATAACCAGACGGTATCACAGTATCGTGCTTCCTTTTTCTGGAGTACTTTCGTCGTCATCGATTGCCGTCCGAGAGCCTTCGAAGAACTCGGATGAAGACCCCCACGGAACTATACTAGTAGGTTTGTTGATATCATCCGTTACGGTATGTTTTGCAATTTTGAAATCACAAAGAACTGATTTTGAGTCTTCGAATGGCAGACCCAGTTTGTGTCTTTGACTGGACCTTTGCTTCTGGTGGCTGCGGCCTCGCGCATTGGCCTTGATTGGCTTGGCGCCACTATTGCTTTGCAACTGGATAGCTTGCCCTCCGCTCAACAGTAAGATAGTTCGCACCAACAAAATCAGCGTCCTTAACGGTTTTTAGATACGGCCATATCCTTAATCTGCTTCAATCCGGCGGATGGGGGGCATTGCAACGCGTTAGCTCTTATCTGCTTCGCCGCGAGCGTCGACCACAGGCCCCTCGAATGCTCATTCAAGCATTCGCGGCATTTTCGACTATTTATACTCTCATGCACCTCATAGGGTGAGCGAATATTGATACTAAAATACGGTGTTGTCTCATTGCATTTCACCAGGTTGGCGGATCTGGCGCTTCACTCAACAACAACGACGGATACTGTCTCTGCTGTCAACCGGGTGGATACCTCTGCTTCGGCATATGCATACGGCACAGAGGTGAACATGACGAAGCTTTATCCACCCGAGGATTTAATCCCATCTCTCGGCACGTATCAAGAAGGCATTTCCACTGCCGAAAACCGCTCAGCAATTAATCAAGTATTCTCCCTTGACTCCGAAATGCAGATGGCGTACATTGCTCGGCTTAGCAGCAGCATACCGGGGGATATATCTTTTCTGGCTTCGACATTCGGCGTGGAATCCCAATGCAGTAGCATCACACATCAGTGCTTTAACGCATCTCAGGCCCAGGACATAAATTCGGGTTTAAATTGCAGTGACGCTGGCTACCCCTACATAGCCAGTGCCAGCAAAATACCCGTGGTATTGGCTGCACAAAGTCAATATGACAACTTCACCGGGCTCGAAAATCCCTTCACAGTCTTTTATGAAAATTATCTTCTCCAAACTCCGGATGCCTATCAATATGGTGAATTACTCCTCAATGTCAATATGGCGAACGAGAGTCAAGGCTCCTATTTGATCATGACCTGCAACATCACGTTGTACAATCTCACCCTCCAATACACGCAGGGAAATTATATGGTTGTAAACAAGACCGTCACCGAAGGATTGGCTACTCCCTTCTTAGGGATTACCTTGCAGCAGAACAAAACAGGTTACCGTCCAGACTGGGAGTCGAATATCAACATGTCTCAGCCAATTATCCCTCGTCTAGCCGCGGATATAGAGGACCTCGCGAATGTCAACGCTGCAGATTTTTTTCGGACAATTTCTCCCAATATTGCACGTTATTTACTGTCATATTCGGCAGGCGTTCTGCAACCCGCAAACGCGGCAATCGTGGCGACGGACGGCGTAGTGTCCCGCTATCGCACTGCTGCGCTAGCGGCATACATACTGTTGGTCTATCTCTATGCGATCGTCGCATTCGTGATCTTCGCATGGGCTTTTATGGGCCGTATCACCATAGACGAGCATAGCCTTAATGCTCGCGGTATATCAGGCGCTAGCATTCTCGAACAGGCTCGAAATTTGATTTCACAGCCCTCAGCGCTCGTGGACGCACTCTTTGAACAGCGTAGCAATGGGGATGAAAATAGGGAGGCTCTCGCCGACCGTACAAGGCTTTCCATAGGATTCAGGAGCACTTCCGTTGTCAACCAGGGCGAAACTCAGGAGAGACTTACCTATGGGGTTTGGGTCGACGAAGGGTCAAACTTGTAGTTTTTGACATTGTTTTGCGTAGTGAGTTGTACATTTAAGTAGGCATGTGATTCCGAACTTTGGAAAGATGCATGGATCATTAGCATATTTGCGATACGCTTGGAGCGTACTGGGACCTAGACATGGCCAAGATCTAGAGTGGTGGGTTGGAATTGGATTGGAGAGCAAGTCGCGAGCAAGTCCGTCAACAGTCACGGTAAACCTTCGGCCTCCACTTGGGCGTCTAATCACGCGTGGTGTCGTGATCTCCTGCCACTTGCTCCTGCTCGTGTCCTCAACAAACGGCTTCGATGAAGTCGAAACGATACCCAACAGATCTCAATGTGGTATCGCGTTCTCGGCATCAAGTACGCACTTTGCGCAAGGCAAGTTGAAGGACGACTGGAACTTCGGCCGTGATTTAGAGGCCTGTGAGGTGGAGTTGAACCGAGGAGTCAGCCCCGTTTTGAATCAGCCAATCGAGGCCTATAAGAATCTGGAAGGCGAAGAGTAACCCCCTTTCTTCAGGTTGCCTCCCTCTTCCATCTCTTCTCGGTATCTGCGCTTTCAGCCTCAAGATCTCCTCCCTGCCGCTGACTTCGCCCGGCAACCTCCGACCGACATTCGACGGCCACCAACGGCAATGTCATCTTCAAAGCTGAAGCCCCTATACCTGGTTGACTCGAATTGGAGAGAGTCATGGGCGGCTGACACAGCCAAGTTCTGGAAGAACAAGTTGAGCTCGTACGAAGAGAAAGTCCCAATCATGATCATGCACCGCGGCTTCATGGCCGCCGAGGAGTACGGTCGCCTCAACGATCACCCACGGCGCAAGATCCTGACGGAAATTTATGAGGATATGGTATGTCTGGACTCTATCTAGCTTGATGATCTGCACTCTCTGACTAAATGTTATTGTAGGCCGGAGGGTACTTCAGGTTTGAGGAAATCGATCAGGAGCAAGTCGTCCGGCACACCCTTCCGTCAGAAATCTTCGCGGAGCTCGATGCGAGGAAGGCCGCACGTCTCCGCGTCTCTGCGGCAGTAGCCATTGCTACGGTCAGTCTCTCCCCTCCCGCTCTCATTCTCCTTTCTAATATTGATTCAAACCCATCTTATCATTCGACTAGGTCGTGGAGCCTCAGGTCAGCCACTTTCGAGATTTTCATTTTGACCAAAGACTAATCTTTCTTGTTCTACAGTTGTACGAGTTCGAAGAGGTTCTCTTCGATTCCATCGCGGACGACGAATCTGAGGACCTTGACGAGACTGTCGGCTCGCCCACGTTGAGCTTTCTCGGCACGACGACGCCTCCGACCGAACTGTCTGAGGAAGATAACGAGAGCGAAGGTAAGGATGCCCCGGCCTCAGACGAGACCGAGGAGCCCATCGGTCTGGGCTTGACCCTCCCCAATGAGGAGCAGGTATGTTTTTCTCTGCAGCTCGCTGCGATTCTCTGTTCGCTAACCCTATTCTACCAACAGGTGCTTGAATTGAGCATTGACGCCGAACTTGCTAGCGCGTCGGCTGTTGGTCTTGGTATCACTCCCGTTGAGGATGCACGCGCCATTGATAAGAAGGTGTGTATTAATTTGCAGTTTGTTGAAATTCTCTGGTTCTAACCGCATTCTACTATCAGAAGCTTGAACGCAGCAAACACATCGAGGACTGCACAGTGCTTGACGCCGCATCTGCCAACAAAATCTTGTTGGACACCACGCCTGGAGCCCCGCGCTTCAACAGGCATACATTTGAGGGATACGCGGTCCCAGAGGCTGCTACGACTCCACCAGCCCCTCAGCCGAATACTTTCACTTTTGAACTGAGCCCCCTTGGTCGGGTGTCGGTATCGGCATCATCCAGCTCGCTCACGTTGACCTCCCTCGGCACTATCACGCCTCCGACCGAAGTCTCCGATGACAAATGCGAGAGCGAGGGCGCCCCGGTTTCTGGTGCCATCTGGACGCCTATTGGGCTTGGCTTGGCTTTCCTAGACGAGGAGCAGGTATGTTTTGATTGCCGCTCGCTGACATTCTCGGGTTCTAACTGCATTTTACCACAGATGTTTGGATGTAGCACGTACACTGAGGCTCGCACTGTGCTTGGTGCTGGATCTGTTCACACGTCCACGCTGGACATGGCACCTGGAACCCCGCGCTTCAACACATTCGCATTTGAGGAATGTTTCGTCCCAGAGGCCGTTCCTTCAGACCGGTCAACAGTGACCCCAGCTACTCCTCAACCCAACACCTTCGTTTTTGAACACAGCTCTTCTGGCCGTGTGCTCCCGCAGTCGCCATCACCGGCATCGTCGTCGCACACTACTTCCAGCGTATCTTCAAGCTCCGGGTCGGACGAGTATATGAGGCGAGCTGCTGCCTTGTTCGCCGGTCATCTGCCTCTTTTGATGTACTCGATGCATTCGCACCGGGCAATCTTCACATCCGCGGTTAACCTAGTCAGTGTGACTGCTGATACCAAGTCAGCCTCCATCTGGAGCTTAGCATATAAGGTTTTCTCTGGTGTCTCGGCTGCTGCTCTGCGGAACGAGTCTTTTTCTGCCAACTTCGTCGAGCGATTCGAAAATGAAGGCTTTAGAGCCTAAATCGCCACTCTGCGCCTGGATGTGCTCCCGCGTTGTGTCCGTTGGTTATGGTTTCATTCTCTTCTGGTTCACGTGGTTCCCGCTTTCCAGCTTTCGTTTCCCACACATTCGAGTCACTCAAGAGCTGGAACGCGTCCTTGCAAGCAGGTGAAAGCTACAGCAATATTTTCGACCAAAGTCCACATCGCAGCTGCCCCTGTCTGGAATTGGACTGCAGTCGCCACTCACCAGTCTGGATCTGGAGCGCCACCCATCTTCATTCTCAACCCAGTATTTGTCCGATTTGGCCTCTTTCTCCGCCCAAGTCAAGTCTTCTTTCGCCCGAGTCGCAAGATTCCCCGCCAGGGTAGCCCAAGAAGCTTGAATTGTCAGGCCATACGACCCTATCAGCGTCAACTCAGTACACACGCGCGGGCAACCATCAAGTTCAAAGCATCCTTCAAGTATATAGCACGGCACACAAACCTCTCTTTGTCAACAACGTCTCGCCTTCCGGCCATCGGCGTTTGTTGACTATCGTCCCACAACCCCCGCCCTCTCACTAAAATCCGGAACCCCTTGCGGAGTTCTCTGCCGTGCTATGCTACGCGACTGTATGCTTTCTTCTCAACGCCCCGGCCGTCGTGCTATTCTGAGCTCACGAAGATTTGATCATTGCCGACCCCGTCGAGGGACCTTCCTCGAAGTCGTCGACATGCTTGTGTTCTTTTTGAATATGTTAATCGGGAAATCCCTTCTACTTCTTCTTCTTCTTCCCCGTTACGCGCCTCGGACATTTATTCACGTTTTCCTTTTTTCCTTATTGCGTTTGTTTTTGTTACCCTTTTCCCGGTTCTCTTTGTTTTGCACCTAGGACATTCCTTTACGTTTCCTTCTTTGTTTATTGCGCACATTCTAAAAATAGACCTTTCTTTGTCTTTTGCTTTGTCTCCTTGAGGCTGTTAGTTCGTTACCGACGTAATCCCCATAACAACTATACAAATATCGATTCCATTGCACGACAAGGTGTCGTGGATTGTAAACATAGAGCAACCCGCACCAGTGCATAATGTCAGAAATTCTCGATATTGGCGACTCCGGACACCAAGGGGCCGCAACATTCCCAGGCCTTGCATACTCCCTCAGCGCTCTGCTCTCGACGTTGGCGCCCTCCTATGCCCTCTCGTACTCACTAAAATTGCGTCGGCGAAGTACACGTGTACTTTTGGCGTTGGCCGTAGTTACTGTCGCTCGACGATGGTCACCACTGGTTAGCACATGGCTTCTTCAATGGCTTTAATTACATACGGCACGCCGGCCAGCTTCGTGTCTGTAGCGACTATCATTGATCGACTGTCATCACTGATAATGTGCTGCCTAGGGAGACTACTTATCTGTCGCGCCGAAGTGCCCGAAGCGCGTTGAAAGTAGCTATATATAGGTTTCCCGACGGTTTTGGGACACGCCCCGGCTAATGTCAGTTTAAGCGCCCATCACAAACTCCCTTGAAGTCTTCTCCTACCAGCTCCTAACACCTCCACAATCAGGTTAGCGGGCGCATGGGGCTAAGGATTATAAATGGAACGGTAATGCATATAGCTTTTATGCGTTCACTGTTCAAGTTGGTCCACTGCCTATCTGAGTCCCGGGCCGCGGTCGACTAGTACACATGACCGGTTGACCACGCCTGTTGGCACTCCTTTATTGGACAGCGTCATCCGCTCCCTGACCTCTTATCAACAATCGTCAAGCAACTTGCCACAAGTATGTAGCACGCTAACAACACAACACAACCTCCTTCATCAACTTGACGACCGGCGTAACCAAGCTCGTCGCCTCCGCTCGCATTTCCTCTTATAATTACAACTTGGCCAAGCTTTTCAAGATCACTTGCCCTTTCCTTCCTTGCCCGTCCACTTCATCGCAGGTCGACTTTCTTCCTTTCTGTGTGTGTTCTCTGTGCCTTTTCTAGCGCTTTGCTGACTTCTACTCTATCAACAGTCTTTCTCCTCTTCCTCTTCATCTTCACTCCTTTGCGCCGGTCGCTTTTGCCTATTTCGTCTAAATATGAAGTCCTTTATCTGCCTTCTCGCCCTGGCAGCGATCTCCAGCGTTGCATCTGCTCTTGAAGTTCCCTCCGAGAGAGCGCTTGGTCGAAGTCTCGGTGAGCCCTCTTCTGGTTTCTTTTGATGCACAACGGTCATTCTAACATTTGGTGCGACGTGGTAGGTGACCAATTTGCACGTGCGTGGGGCTCTAGGGCAAACAAGGTCAACAATAGCACGGCATCTGCGTCGAACAGCACCGCGTCGACTTCTACCCAAACGGCGGCTGCATCGAACGGCACCGCGGCGAGTTCTACCCAAACGGCAGCTGCCGCGACGCGCACAAGACCCTGTGATCAGGGTGACCAGTCGCTTGCGGCGGCGCTCAACTCGATGGTTACCGTCGGTCTCGTGCGTCTCGTTTTATTCTTTTCTTTGTCGCAGTAGAAGCTGATGCTCGACGGTTCACTCAGGGTCAGCAAGCATCCGTCCTCACGCTCCAGGGCTTGATTGGGGGTGCAGCTGCGGACTTCCAAACGGGTGTTGACCGCCTCAACCAGTTCTCTAGCAGTGCGTTGCTCTCAACTAGTTTATCTTTGCTGGGTACCAGAGCTGATTTTTGTCATGGCTCAGCCTCGGACCTGCTTCTTCAAGCGGCCACTGGAATTGCGGACGACGGCAGCCTTGCACAACCACAACTTGCGCTCGTGAGTGTTTCTCCGCCACTCATGCATCCAGTCATTGACATACTCCAATGCCAAGCTTAACACGACATCTCCCGCCCAAGCTGCGATGGTTAAAACTTTGAGTGGTAAAGCTGCCGACAACGCCACGCTGTCGACGTTGCTCGACTCATTCGTGACCAGCACGGGGCAGGCGCAGGATGGCGCCGGTCAGGCGTTGATTGACTGCTTCCTTCCCACGAACACCGTGTCTGGTTGATTGTGAAGAGTGAACCTCGGGAGCTAGGCTTGCTTGTGCCTGTGCTGGGCTTAAGATCCCCGCAGGACAGGCAGTGGACTATCTGGCTGAGGATATTGAAGGTTTTATTTACACGGGCCACACATGTTTATCAGGCTTTTAGGAGAATTTATTATCGATGAAATGGGCTTGAGCTTTGTGTGTCGATTGCCAACTACACATCGTAGTATCTCAAGTTTTAGATGTTGATCACATGGGCCTCCAGTTCTCATCCATCCTCAACATGGTATGTCTATCCGTGACTACCTACACTTTCCCTCTATGATCCATCGACGGGCCACTTGGACAGTCCATCAGATAAGAACCATTACACCCCAGTGAGACCCCAGCGAAACTGAATGATAAGTCAATCGCGGACCCTTATGTTACCCGCAACGGCTGCCCAACCTGCTACGCCATGCACAGATTTTGATTTGTATTTCCATTTCAAAATCACGCTGGTGACTGTATGTTTGTTATATAAGAGACGAACCAACAACATAATTATTTTCGAAAATGTCCGGAGTCTCCAACACTAAAATGTACTCCATAATATATACCCGATTTGATTTTCCATTCGTCTGAGCTGTTTGAGGGTTATTCACCTATATCTCGGTTGATTACCCAGGACTGCATCTTGAGATACTCCATTGCAATGTCTAATCCATCAGATCTTGGATACTATCAGTGGCAGCTGAGGCTTCACGCCGCCCTTCACCGACGGTGTTATAAGGCCCCCTAAGGTGAGAGTAATCAGAACACTATGGGCCTGGCGTGAAAACGCATTTCCTCGTACCCAAATTCCACACGATATCTTCATCGGACAACGAAAACGTAAATGACTCCAGCAGAACGCACAAGAGAACTTCTGCAATTGTAAATCAACATCAGCGCTGTTGATAGAGCATAGAGATTACCGAAAACTCACTCATCTCAAGCTGGGAGAATTTGAAACCGCTGTGTTGTTTGCAAAGTCAGCCAAATTAAGCAGGCAATAATATCTGAAGCCTAACATGCAGGCCCTGCTTCCACCCAGAAAGGTCATCCTGCGAACGGCCACCATCAATTATGAGAGAAGAAAATAGGAGAGCAAGGAGAACTGACATATTTGAATACACGCCCGGAAAATGTGCGTTCGCCACCTTGTCTGGCTGCGAACCCAGCCAGCGCTCCGGCTTCCACTCCTGCGCGTCGTCGCCCCAAATCTCCGGGTCACGGTTCGCGCGCATGATCGCAATCGTCACCGCTGTACCTTTGGGGATCGTGATTTCGCGGATGTCGGTTCCATCGATTCCGATTATGGGCTGTGAGAGAGGCAATACGGTGTCTTTGCGTGCACTGTAAGTGTGTCAGTCATCACGACTCCGAAAATATTAATGCGGTCTTACACCCGATCGATGAATGGTACTGGAGCATGGCTGATGTGAAGAAAGAAAAACTAAAGTCAGTAATGATGTTTCGGTATCGTGTGGAGCGATGTGTACTGACAGTCTCATAGTCTCCCGGATGACCGCGTCGAGGTATTGCAGCCCGTCAAGCTGCTTATAATCCAGGTCCCCATCCTGGGTTCGTGCCGCACAGATTTCATCGCGTAGCCGACCTTGCGCTTCTGGGTGCTGAGCCAGGAGATGAAAGATGCGCGAAAGGGCAGAAGATGTCGTATCAGTAGCGGCAAACACCAATGTGCTGCAATGTGGAGAAGTTAGACTCAGATATGAAAGGCTATGATTGAAAATGAAAATCCTCACGTCACTTGATCGACAACCTCTGTCTCAGTGAGGCGGTCTTGTTCTGCTGCGGCCGTGTTGGCCTTGACTATAATGTAATTAGAGTATCAGCTGTTTTATTCAAGCTGAAAACTTTCAACGCTGAAGGGGGTACGCACGGAGAATGCTCATGATATCCTTTCCACCCCCCACCTGCTCGTGTTCCGCCAGGTTGCTTTGCTGCTTCGAGCGCACAATCTCATGTGATGTTTTGTCCATCATATCGACCATCTCGCGAAGGCTCTGCACATCTGCGGAGGGCACGAGCTTGACAAGCGCCCGACGGAATGAAGGGGGGCCCAACTCAGACACATATGGCATCAGGAGGGGGAGAAACCGTAACCGGAACAGGGTTGGGCTGTGGAATCAGAATGCGGGAATGAGGATCTGTGCTGTGTCGTGTACGGCAAGAAGAAGACATATACGTACATAAGATTTTTGATGCTAAGGCTGTACGGGTGCGCAGGCCCGTCGTCAAGATTGTCGAAGCTGTATCCTGTGAGGTCGTAGTATTGCGTTCAGATGGAGTGCAAAGATCAAACCAGGTACTCACCGAGACCACTCTGGCCGACGAATTCAAGAGCCGTGCGGCCGAACCAGTGCAGCATGTCAATCTCCTGAGGACCAGCTGTAACTCTGGATAGGATGGCGTCGCGGAGCTTAGTTGCATTTATGTCAACCCATATATTTCATGCGATGAGTGTGGCGGCCTACTTTGTGTGAGACATTGTGGAATATGGGGACCATATCCTGCAAGTGCCGCGGAGAGAATACGGGGTTGAGCATTTTGCGCTGCTTGCGGTGCTGCTCGCCTGCAGTCAGAATGAATCAATTGGGTTCGACCAATAGCCAGTACTGGTGTCGATATCGCGGCTGGTGGAGGTCACATACCCAGGGTTCCGAGAAGACCTTCTCCGAACATTAATTTGTTATTGCTGGGATGTGGATTAGAAATAGACCAAATCAAATAGCCGGGGCGATCGCGAACTCACTGAAGGAATACGTCATTTTCCTCGTATATATCTTGCTCTTTGACTACGATATAATGCAAAGCCTTCGGATCTGAAACCCAAAGTTGAGCTTGCTGCAAAATCAAACAAGGGATGATTGTTTTAGTTATCTGCCTCACGAAGGAGCCACCGTTGTCGAGGACTCACATTGCCGAGGCCGCGGTATTTCACAACTTGACCATAGGTGTCAGCGAGGGCCTGGTGGAAGGCCCAACCTTGCGGTGTTCGAAGTTGTTTGATGTTTCCTGTAACGGAATTGTGATGTGAGATAGGGATCTGCTAAATGCAAATTTTGAGTGCAGACCGAAGAAAATCGAGGGTGAAGTCGGGCCAGGTAGGTTATCAAATGGGTGTTTGGCGAAAAACTTCAGGAGCCGCCAGGCGAGAGCAATCAGAGCACCGGAGATCAAGACGTTTTGGAAGGTAAGCTCTGCGTTGACCATTGTAATCAAGCAGGTGAGATGTAGGGAATATTCTCTCGTAGGGTTTCCTCTTATACGATCAGGGTAACACTACTACTTCCTCCACTCGGAGCGCCGGTTATTCATCCAGCGTAACCAGCATCCTTCCGGCGGAACCAGCACAGCGATCACCAAGGCTGAAACTCGACGAATAGTTTAGCAGAGCTGTATCCCGAAATCAACAGGCACCCCGACTGTCAAGAATTGTCGCCCCCTAGTTCGTGCCAAGATTTGGGAAGCACATTCTGCAGCTGGCGAGCAAGAAGCTCGGAAACATACAGCGGAAGGCATGTACTTTCGAGGGGGCGCTGGAAGGGCGGCTCTCATGGTACCCGTAGGATCACAAAAGCGAATAGTACTTGCATAATTGGACAGCCATTGCCTTAGATCTAGCACAGTAGCCGTCGGATGAGAATTTGCTGACGAGGTGCTGCGGGTTATACAATCATTGACGGCTGTCAGGGATACTGTATCATTACGATCTGAGGTTCGGCCTGATTTCTTGTGACCGAGGTCATTGGTTAGTTCGCATGTTCAGATAGACCTGTGACGTGGGATGAACTTGCCTTAAGTTCAAAACAAGGTCAAAAATGGCAGTTCGTCCGGCTTTTTGGTTGCTCGGGTAAGGCTCGGGCGATATTTTCTTCGCAAACGAGGTTCACTGCCTAGATTTTCGCGTGACTGTCACATGAAATAGGCTCAGTTCGGAAGGCCTTGGGACAGGTCAAGAACTTGAGATCGTAATGATACAGTAGGAGGCATAGGCTACGTAGGCTGTAGTGCCGACAATGAGTACTGAGGTTTGCGATGCAAGGATGTGGCTGTGTCGTTTGGAGGCTGGGGTTGATGATTGATTCGGGCACGAAGACCGTGCATTCTAAGAACATTTATTAAATGATCAATTCCTCAAAGATAGCCGACCACTAGCTTCAAGCACAAGACCTGCAGACCTGATATAATATATCTGATAGCGTTTCCTGTGCTTAGACTGTGATAGGTGAACCTTGGGTGATGCAAACTGATCATGATGGCCCCAGTACCGACGCGGCACTCCACGCCAAATCAGCAGAACCGTGCATCATGACACCAGCTGCGCCTTTACAGATGAGAGATCGCATGCAACGCCAGTGTTTGAAGGAATCGCGGTCGTTCGGCCAGGGTTGTGGTGCATAGCAAGCATAGTCCGCGGCTATATTATAAGTGTGTAGCTTGGACATTGTGCTCCGTCGGCATTGATATCCACTGCTATGCATCCACAGCAACCTTGTACTGCTCTCTACTTTCTGCTCATCAGTTTATCTAGTGTCTTTGTTTGCGCAGCTACAGCTGTATCAGTTACATTAGAGCCTACCTCCAGCTCGTATCTGAACTCCGACACACACGCGGTGGATGGTCTTATGGTGCACACTTCACCAAGCGTCATCCAACAGTATCACCTCGAGCCCACTAAGAGCGAGCACATACGGAAACGTCAGACAACTTTGGATGTGCACCACTACCCTATAGCCCCTAAAGAGCTCGCGCTGCAGCAAGTTCATGTGTATGTTCGCCACGGTGCGTTATCTCCACCTCGGTCGCGACGCAGGACTCACCCATGTACTAGGAGAGCGGGCGCCTGTGGGCGTGCGTCTGAACACAGGACCGGCAAATATCCCAGAGCATTGGATGCTTTGCAAGTCTGCGCATTCGTTCCGTAATGCTGTTGCCGACCTGCTGCCTCATGATGGAACGCCTTTCAGAACGGTAGTTGAGAGGAAAGACGGGACTCCGGCTGATGGACAATGGTGCGTGTGCATATTCGTATCTTCAAGACAGATTTCCTGACAGTGAGAGTGAAGTTTATTAGGGGAGCTGACAGATGTTGGTCGAGATGTGCGTGTCTGACTATGTCTTTCCTTGTCTACAAAATCCTGACTCAAACAACAGTCTACACACTCTTACGGAAACGCGCTCCGCAATCTCTATGTTAATCGGTCCGTTCTATCCACCATCCTCCCATTTTACGTTAACTGACATCTGCGTAGCCTCGGATTCCTACCCCGGACAATCTCAGACCCAGAAGCTGCAGACCAAGTCTATTTTCGCTCAACACACGTCGCACGCACCATTGAGTCCCTCCAGCAGATGATGCGTGGGGTATACCCTCCGTCCACCTGGGCTGCGCAGAACGGGATTGACGGCCAAGGTCCAGTGTTGCGCGTGCGCAACATAAAAGACGAGAACCTCTCAGGGAACGCGTACTCGTGTCCAAAGCTTCAGACTCTGCTCTATGGGTTTGCGCAGGGTGCGTATCCGCTTACGACTCTTGCTTTCGCTACTAATAAATTGCGTATATCGTATTGGTTCAATAGCTGCAGCATCGACGTACAACCACACTCTACAGCCTTTAGACTGCATGTTATCCAAGTACATCGGCGGAAACCCTATACGTGTGGATGGCAAGCCCAGGGCGAGCGGTATCATGGATACTGTGCGTGTTTATGGAACCTTGGAAGTGTATATACGACACTTTTGTACTGATCAAAAATCTCTCAGATACGCGCGGCAAAAGCACACGGAATCAAAGTCCCTCCGGAGTTTGATGATAGCAGCGTCGTGGACCTCATTGAGAATGCTGTTGTCGCAGAATGGTTTGATGGCTGTAAGTCTCTTTGTGTTCAACCCTCCACCATCACTCGTTAACCACCAGCTTCCCGTCAGATAAAACTGAGGAAGTTCGCCGCCTAGGCATGGGTCCGCTTCTGGCCGATGTGGCCGCCAAGATGGCACTCAAGTCTGGGAAGGGCGTGGGTCCGCGGATGTTAGTGCATAGCACACATGATGCAGGTCTGGCGGCGCTCTTGGCAACGCTTGATGTGTTTGATGATGCGTAAGTCGTTGTAATTTCATTAGACTTGGACTGGAACCGATCTCCTGCCCCTTCCTTCAGATGGCCGGCCTTTACAGCATCGATTACATTCGAGCTATTCAGCAAATCAGATAACACAACGCGGAGCCCATCATACCTGCAGAGCGTCATGACCACCCTTGGCCGTCAACCACCATCTGCTGATTATTGTCAGTCCCCTTTATCTTAGAACGGCGTTGACCAACCTTACTGAAGTACATTGGATCACCATAGATATTCGCATGCGCTATCAGAACAAAAACATGATCCTCCCACTGTGCGCCGGGGCTGGGGACCACCTAGCAGGCTTCCCAGAGTTCTGCACGCTTAACAAGTTTATCCAGCGGGTAGCAGAGCTGACGCCTCAGGACTGGAATGAGGAATGTATTGTCCGATGACGTCGTTCATGGGGAACGGGAGTCTGCTGGTGGGATGGCCATGAGGTACTCTTTGCTTTGTTTTGGATGGAAGTCGCTTGAATGTCAACTGTAATACTATATTAATAATTGCCTGCATATACCTGCATCTCTACTTGTTATTAGGGAAAATATGCTGCGACAGTACTAGTAGATTGGATCGAGACAAAATCTCTGCAAGTCTCAACAGCACCCCTTTACCTCTTCATGCGACTCGGAATCTTGTCCGAATGGGTATCAAAGACATTTTGGGCTGCCGGTCGGGGGAGTCAAGATGCCTGAGTTTTATCATTTGAGGCTTTGAAGAATCAAGATTCAACACGCCGACTCTGTCACTCTGACTCCACTGACTGGCTGAGGCTGACTGACGCGCCGGACGCGATCTAACGGCGCGCACAAGGCGCACACGCCACACACGTTATTTCGGCGGGGCCGACTTCCGATCATATAAATTGATAAGGCTTGCGCGCCCTGTAACAGTCGCGACTCCAAAGCACTACCACTATCTTCCCCCCAATTTATCAGAATTAGAGCAATGCCGACTTTGGCTGATGTCTCTTCAGATGTTATTCATCAGATTCTCGCCTCCGTGTCTGACTTCAAAAGTCTTCGATCTCTGCTTTTGACCTCAAAGCCGTTCCACGACACTTTTGAAGCACACCCTCAAGGCATTTTGCGTGACATAGCTTTCAACAAAGTGGGCGCCGCGCTTCCTCAAGCCTTGAGACTTGTTCGCTGTGAAGCTGCTGGCTATCGCAACAAAGACGTTGCAGAGCTACCCTCTGAGCAAGACGTCATGGTGCAACCTATCATCACCCGTCGCGAAGCGCGTGCATTGGCCGAGAATGCCCAAGTTGCATACGATTTAGAAGATTTATTCAGTCAGAGGTACACTCTCTACTTCTCCCTTGCGACCGGTCTTTGAGACAACACAACATAGGCATAAAGACAAATCCACCGCGGTGTCCCAGCTCACACTTGCGGAGTCGGCGTCGTTCCAGCGTGCATTGTACAGAATCTGGCTGTACTCATCTGTTTACGGCGCAAAGCCTGAGATTGCAGATGGCAACTCTGATGATGGCTCGATGTCAGACAATGAAGACGAAGATGACGACGAATCGGATGGAGATGAAAACGACAAAGCGCGCATTAAAACAGAAATCAAGTGTCGGAATCTCCTAACATCTTTCAAAACATGCGAACTAGCTATGATGGGAGAAATAAGTTCTCTATTTCAGAATGTCGCTGTTTGGGCTGGGCACGCCGGTAGCACCTGGTTTGCAAACGATGGTCATCCTCCCTCCTCTCTCACCCGCAATCGCTTTGCTGACCTCGGTGTCTCACAGGTCATATCGGCAGCCGTGCGCTTTTCGCTGGACCAAGGGCTCTTTTGAGATCTTACCAAACCAGGAATCTTAGTGACATCGGCAATTTCTGGGAGGCCGGCGCAGAAATATTTTCCAACCTTCTGGAAGACGTTCGAAAGTCCAGAGAGAAAAGCAATCAGAAAAGCAATTCAGGCAGCTCTGTTGATGCAGCGGCAGTCAATCAAACCATTGTCCAACATCCCATTGGAGAGAGGGACGCGTGCAAGCGCTGCGGCACTATCCAGGGCTTTAATCTCTATAACGAGCTCAGTGAGTAGCGCATCTTGTTTTGCAAAACCGGGGTGGATTCTTAACTTCATTCATAGATTGGAATATGTTAGAAGGAGTACCGGGCCTCCGATTTCAGCTACTTCTGCCTGGAAAGCTCCCCCAGAATCGCACTGCAGTCAATGATTTGCTCGGCGCGATTGACAGCATGAGCCATTCTGAGATCATCGCTCAACTTTTTGACGAGAAAGAGATCCCATTTGAGGAGTTAACCGAAGATGACTGGTTATGTGTCGATTGTCTGAATGAATTTATTAGTGCGGGGTTTAAAACTATTTTGGCTTGTAATACGGCGAAATAATTCGGAGCCTGGGTATATTACAATTGGTATGTAACGATTGTATTTTACAACGCGCCGCAGGCAAAAATTTTGTGTTTTATACATGTATTTTACGTGTATTTTTCATGTATAAAACTCAATCGAGTTTTATACAAGCCCTAGCTAAGCCACTAGTTTAAAACGAGAGCGGAGCCCACGACTTGGATCTATCGATCCACGGCGCTGATGAATCCGTTGACATCTCGTTCAACGGGGCAGCGGCGGTGGCCTTCTTAACTCCGTTGTACCGATCGACGAGAGCTTTCTTGGAAAGATCGACTAGGAGATCAATCTGAAGACGCGGGGCGTCTGACTCTCGTGTCACTACAGGCGGCTCTTCACTATCAGGCTCATCCTCATCTCCGTCATCAGTCAAGAATTGCAGGCCATGCAGATCCGGGTGGTCAAATAACAGAGCTTCCTCTGTCGGAGTGACGGGATTGAGGAGATCGGCAAGTGTGGGAGCGGGAAGCTGAATGACAGTTGCTGAGGTAGCTTTCTGTTGTTTCGGCAAATGCAATGCGGCTGTATGAGTGAATTTTGGGGTTGAGGTGAGTGCTCCACCCGTCCACCAGTTCTGCAACTGAGCAAGTTGGATGATATGACGTCCGGATAGACCATTGCGCTTGGCTGTGTTGAAAGCAGTCATCTTGGAGGCTGTGCGCTCATCACACATCTCAGAGGGTGAGACGGAGAAGAGCTTGATTGCAATGATCTAGATATCATAGTCAGCACATTTACGTGGATGAATAAATACAGGTTCGTACAGTGAGGATAGATGCATTGCTATCAATGGCTCTTGACTTCCACCATGCGAGACGTTGGAGGGGCTCGATGCACAGATCATTAAATGGTGATTCACCATACATATAGGCTAGCTATGATCAGTATGAGAGACGAAAGATGGGTGGAGTTTATTACATACATTCCAGCTGCTTGACCCATCAGTTGGGCGGAAGAAATTAGACGTAGGACGAGAGGCGACACAGTATTGCTGGTAAAGTTGTCCCGACGAGGTAGGTTGAGCCTCAGTGCACCATCGCGATAGTAAACTTGACAACATGGGATGAGAAAAGTCGACTGCATTTGAATAGACAGTCACATACTTGGGTCCAGAAGGTAGGCGAGAAGAAACAAGTCTTTGGTGCAGTCGGTCATGAAGATGTTGAACCACCGATCATAGACACCAAAGGTTTCTTTGCGATGTATGAAAATGGGATCAGCTTCATAAAGTAAGCAGTTAGAATTGATAAATTCGAGTCTGCAGACAGAAACCAAAGGGAACATACCAGGCCTTTGAAAGACGCGATTGAAACCAATCACAATGCTGACGTAAATTGAGAAAACATCGGAGCATGTTGTATTCTGTCCTTCGAGTGTCTGGAGGCCACATGTATCCTTGCCCGTACTGGACAATAATACTGAAAATGAAAATTGAAGCTGTGATCACAGCTAATCACAGCTGTTGCAACTTCTGATAGCAGTTTTGACTTTCGCCGGTGACACGGATGCTGCTGAGCATTTCCGAGTCCCGCCTCCGAAACCTTAAAAATTCACCTATTATCACAGGTGATCACAGGTAACAATCACAGCATGGTATTTATGCATTGGTATCGGGAGAGGCCACTGGAAGTTGCGAAAGCTGTGATTAGCTGTGATTAGCTGTGATTAGCTGTGATTGCAAGCAGCACATAGAGGCTGATTCCGCCTATTAATGGAACACCCACGTGCCGTGTCCTTCTTGGCATGGCTACTTACATCACGGCTAGGCCCCATCATTTCGGCTAGCCGCTTGCTGATTGCGCCGTCGATCGAAACGTGCAGATCTTGGTCCCGAAGCTCGCCCGGGAAATCTGAGTGGCTGAACTTCAGCCATCCGGGTTTGCACCACTCTCCCCCTTCCTCGCAGTGATTCACAGGCTTCCTGTCAGTCTAGGAAACACTGATATACACTATTAAATATCATTTATGTATGTGTAACGGGAAGAAATGCCTTAGTGCCTGTGTAATGTGTAATATGGGTATTTCTCTCAAATTGATGACATCCCCTCATGTATGTACACTGTATATTCCTCCTGATGTCGGTGTGCTACTTGTTGCATCTACGAGTCCTCTGTATGCTTCTTTACGGCTCTCTGTGCCATCAGAATGCATAGTTATGCCCTATAAACCGATATGAGGCATAATTTTATCTCTGGTACTTTGATATGCTCAACAGCTCATGCACATGCCTTCAAGTGTTATATAAGCGGAATCTGGCCTCATAAATGTACTTATCATGTATATGATGAGCAATCTGGGTATAGAATCGTATATCCAGAACCCTTGGATTATCACAGAGTCACACCAAGCCAATAACATGAAAAACAACCTCAAATCAGGGTCTGATACAAGTATAATTTGATATTAAATACATTTGAGACATGCAATAGCTTGGATTGATGTATATACATGTACTCCAGCAGACAGAATTGCAATAGAGAGGATGTGGAAATGAAGCCACCCAGCATACACATAAAGACCGGGATGTTAGTAGAGTTTCACAATTGGTACGTGCAGTAAGTACATATTTACACTAATGGACCCTTATATATTTGAAGTCGAAAAAGCGGACACCATGAGGCTGTTATATATGTACTATAGTTAGATATTCCAGTACCTGATCTACTGAAATTGACTCATATCCTGTTAGATAGAGCAAATGGTGAAACAGCGAGATAAGACTATGATCACAGTGATCACACATATATCACGTCAATCGTGTTCAATACACCTCTGATTCTGATGGTAAAACTTACAACATGTAATATCATATGGTATACACATATTGACCTTAGGATCTAATCAAATTCGCCTTTCGGAGCTCGCTATTGAGTGAACGACGGTGAACGAACGATGTGCCGCGGACTGCCGGATCGGGCAAGCCGGGTGTTTAGCGCCCATTGTTGTTGTTCCGCTACCACCATCTCAACAGCTTCGACAACACGGGGGAAGAGGGAGATTGGGCTAGGGTTGCTTTTAAAAGATGAGAAATTATATAATATTAATTTACTAACTGCTTGGAGCTATATAGGACCGGGGGGTCATTCCTCCCTCATTCTGCAACGACCTCGGCCCCTTACCATACCCCACCTTTTTGACCCACCCTGTTGAGGCCCAATCTCCCCTGGGTACAATATTGACCCGCGAAAGGGCGCTGATATGATGCATGCCCTCCCGCGCGTGTCGTCACACGGGCACTCTCCACTGCTGCTTGGCCTCCACTCTATGCCTACAGCACCTCAACACCCGCCCGAACACATCCTCAAAATGTGTGTCGGTGCAGTCATGGTATTTCTCATGTGTTTGCGTGTACTTTACTCGTCTTTCAATATTGCATTACACACAGCGCATAGACAGCTGGGAACTATATAAGGTCTATCCCGAAGTTCTATTAGATTGATTTTATTGATATGTGCAATATTCTATGCCAGATTTATCAATCTGGATCACGACATATCCAGTAGCTAAGCGGAACTAGCGAGTGCGCGTGGGGGCTGGGCTCAGATGAACACACTGGGGCTGTGAGCTTCGCTGTTGGTCGAGATGGTGGCGGCGGACAATCTCAGCAATGGCAGCATCTCCTCATCCGAGTCAAGCAATGGGTCGGTCGTGGAGACCACCTGCCAAATGTCTGCGAAACAAAATAACATAAACACCTTCAGCGGATGGAGAGGATAAGTGTGGGAAACGCACATTGTAGCAGCGACCGTGACCGCGACCGGGCCTGGTTGCTGCTCTGCCGGCTGTGGGTGTGGCGCCCTGTGCGCGTGGGGTAGTCTGCTAGATAAAAATAGGAAAAAAAACCGTTAGAAACGGACACAGATATTACGGACTTGACTCTGCACCAGCTCCCCTTCGCCCGCCTCTTGCGCACGTCCGGTAGAGGCACCACTTGCTCTGGCTCAGGTGGCGGGCCGTCGAGCATCTCCTCAACCGAGTCAAGCAGCGGGTCGGTCGTGGAGACCACCTGCCAAGCGTCTGCAAATCCAAATAACATGAACACCTTCAGCGGATGGAGAGGATATGTGTGGGAAACACACGTTGTAGCAGGGACTGTGACCACGACCAGGCCTGGCCGCTGCTCCGCCGGCTGTGGGTGTGGCACCCTGTGTGCATGGGGTAGTCTGCTAGATAAAAATAAAAATAAGCAACAAACCATTAGAATTGGACGCAGATATTACAGAGGGTAGAGCTAAGAACTCACTCCTTTCCGGTCGTCCTCGGCGCGCTGCTCGCACGTCGGTGGGATGTAGTGTAAGAATGGTTTCTTGCACTCGCCATTTGGCAGAAGAGACCTATGCATCAGCCGCTCCCCTCCCCCTCCCTCTCCTCCCCGCGCGATCCCCGTGCCCGCTGGTGGTTCTCCTTCCCCCGTTCTCTTTCCCGTTCCCCTCCCACTTTCCCTGCTATGTTCTCGCGCACCCTCCGCCGGCGCACCTGCACCACATTGTTCGGCGTCGCCGCCACACTCCCACTGCCCACCCCACCCCTTCCCTTCCCATTCCCGTTCCCCATATTCCCATTCCCGCTGATACTCAGATTGTCCTCCCGCGCAACCCCGTCCCGCTCATGAGCCGCTTCAGAAGCTCCTGCCTGCGCGCACTCATCACGCGCCCCCACTGTATCTCCTCCTTCGTGTCCACATTCTCCACCACCCCGGGGTCGAGCCTGTGCAGGCACGGCACGCGCGCCCGGGGTGCTTCCGCGACCACTCGTCTGCAAACGGGATCTCCCAGGGCGCGGACGGGGCGCCATCGGGGGCGGTGACCTCGGCGGGGCCCTCAAGATAGTGGTGCATGAGCCACAGGAGCGCACGCAGGAGGAGATGGCGAGCGGGAGGAAGAGGTCGAGGAAGGTGAGCAGCAGATCGTTGGGGCCAAAGTGCGTCGGCGCGAGTGGGCAGTGTGGTGTGGTGGTACGGCTGGGCAGAGCCCAGCAGGCAAGACGAGACGAGGCGAGGCACTGGTGGCGCAGCGGGGCTGCGGCCAAGGTGGCGTGGGAAGGAATAGACAGACAGCCCAGTAGACAGTGTTCGCAGCAAAGACAAGAGACACCTTCCTTGCTCTCGACTTCGTGTGACAAGGCTCCGTCTCTCGCCGTCTCAAGCAAGACCAACGTGCACTGTCCCATCTGGTGACGCGAGGCTGATTCGACAAACCAATTTATATGACAAAAGTACAAAAACACCATCTACACGTCAACACCTCAAACGGAACGGTATCGTCTTGCCCACCGTGCAGGAACTCATACACGCCTCCGAACAATCTCCCTTCGACTCACCCTTCGACTCACCCTTCGACTCACCCTTCGACTCACCCTTCGACTCGCCCTACGACTCTGACAACGAGCCGAAACCACCAACCACCATCGCGATAAAACCCGAACAACCAGCAAATCCGATTCATTTGTCAACCCAGAAACCAGCGCACCCAACGCCCATGCCGGATCACATCCAGACATTCCGGGGCAACGGGTCCGCGGGAGACCCCAAGCCCCAATCCTTCTTCAAGGCCTGCAGGGCTAACATCATCGGCATGGCAGGGTTGACGGAAGAGCAGAAAATGGAATGGTTCGAGCTAAAACTGGAAGCCGCATCAGAAGCAGAGGAGTGGTACGAGGCACTCGACAGCCAATACAAGAAATCCATGATCACGCTTAAACCAGAGTTCGACAAACGATTCCCAGCGGAAGTAGTGAAGACACTCACAGCAGCCGACAAGTGGGACACCCTGGAGAAGTTCGTGCTGTCGGAAGTCGTCATGATGGAGATCGACGCAGATGGTGCCACGGGGTACTCAAAGTGGGCTTCGCAGATGCTTCGAATGTCGACAGGCGTCGATGATACGAACAAGGTCCTCGTTCCAATGATCGTAAAGAGACAGATACCCTCAGTCCTGCGCAAGTTCATGAAGGCGCCAGCGACATTCGCCGAGCTCGCGACTCAGATCCAAGGAGTCGATCGAACACTGCTCGCGGAGAAACTGGAGAAGAAGAACGGGCAGAGAGCGCAGGAGGCTTACATCGCGCAGAGGAAACTTGCCGATGCTGCCTACACGTCGGCACCCAGACAACGAGCAGTGCCTGACACGACGACCAGAGGAGCGGCCGGGCTGATGGCAAGCATGTCGAACTTGTCATTGAGTAACCCGGCGGCGCAACAGCAGCCACCCCTCGCAGATCTATTTGCTCAGCTGAACCGCCAGCAGCAACAGCGCGCCCCGCAGGCATTCGCGGGACAACCACCACCTCCGCCGGCTGCGCCACATCGGCCAGCGGCGGGAGGCAACTGGATCGAACCGTCCGCAGCAGATCTCGCACTCAGGCAACGAGACCCAGAGATCCGCATGGCAGATCTCACGCGCACCAAACTAGCGCGCTGTCACGCTGTGAAATGGTTTCACACCAAATTCAGGCAGAAAACATGATTTGCGTTTCACTGCATTCAATGTATGTACAATTGTGAGAAACGAATTGTTTGCTAAGAAATTTTGGCATACTGGAAAGATCCATGATACTGTTAAGATCATGTACAAAGAAAATTTAAGGGCACACGGTACAAACTCAGGTGTATATGATGGAATTCAGTAAAGCACGACAAAAGCTCAAGGCCTGGACTCGGATTCTTCACCGAAGACCACAAAGGCAGCCAAGATTATTAAACTTGTAGAGTTCCCCTATCCCCCTATTTTTCTTCACACCACTCCCAGACAAGCCAGAAATATGGTTTCGATAATTCACAAGGGACGACATCGAACCATCGGAACCGACATCCATTCTCCGCCGATACAAAAGAAGCACA